>JAOTQR010085762.1:0-35970 GCA_025774065.1 Solanum ossicruentum
GTATTAATGTATTATGGTCAGGTTATTATACTGTTGTCTGGGAGCTGCTGAGTTTTCCTTGCAGGTGCGGTTAGTCCTTATTACAAAGGAAACTCTACCGAAATTTTGGTAGAATTATTGGACTTTAGTATGTAGTGTTGGAATTTAATAGTGGTCTAAGTGTCTAATCGGCACTAGTCATGGCCCGGGGTTTGGGTCGTGACACAAAGGTTTGCTTCCTAAAGGACTTTTGGTAACAACCTTTATCTCAAAACCATATGCCCACATTGGTTGTTTTATTAGACTAGCTAGTGGTCCCATATAACTCATAATATTTAAGGTTCTTACAGAGTCTACCTTGACAAAGTAGCCTCTGTCTTCTCAATGTGAGAGTTAAATCAAGTTCCATGTTATAACTCGCATAATTTTATTGTCAGTTGAGGTTGATATTCCACAAAAAGATCAAGCTTATGGTCAAGCTTTTAATAAGTTTTGATGCATTAACCATATGCTTTAATTATGTTTATTTCTCATGCTTTACTCATTTATTGGTCTTGCATTTCATGACTCATCTACCACATTATTTCATGTCTATTTACCCATTACTCACATACCTAGTATATTCAATATACTAATGTATTATTCTTTTGCCTATATTGTGTTATAGTATCGCGTAAGACTCCCCTTCTCACTCTACTCGAGGTCATATTGGACTTCACTTGAAGATTGATTAGTGAGTCTTTTTGATGTGATGACAAGCCTATCATGTTGTTTTCTTGTTATCTTGTGGACTATGTTGTTGCTTTGAAACTACTTCATTTTCTTACATTGAGATTGATCTAGGAACTTTTCCTATGCCCCTACCTATATTAGTAGTAGCATGTTTCCATCAAGTGTAAGTTGGTTTATTCGGGCACAATAGTTTAGCTTTGGTTTGCTCTATTGAGATTCTCTTGAGATTTTATTCCTTATTTTATTGCTTGGTCTAATTGCTCTAATTACCTTATGCATGTTTATGTTTGACATGGTAACATGGCTTGGTTGGGGTCCTTCGGGGTTTCAATTGTCATGTCACACCTAAGGCGTAGCTTGAGTCACGAAAACTTGGTATTAGAGCACAAGAATTAAAGTGTCCTAGACAGTCTAATATGTCATTTCAAGTAGAGTCTTATTCATGGATGTGAAGCGCGCTACATCTATGAGTAGAAGGCTATAATGCATTTTAGGAAACTTAACTTTTTTCATGACCTATGTTATGTGGTAGACAATATTCTAAGCCTTTTTCCTTTAACACCTGTTCTTTTTAAAATAATGCTGCCAAGAAGAGCACCAATGCCTAGGAAACAATGTCAATGAGGAATAAGCCCTTCTAGTTCCCCATGACCAATTGGCTGAGCTGGTTTCTAATATCGAGCTTCGCACTGCCATTCAAATTATAGCATAAGCAATTATGACACAAGTGAGCCAAAGAGATGTGGCTCAAACATGGGGACGACAACGATGAGGGTTCAAGATTTATGAGAATGAGTTTGCCTGAATTTCATGACTTCAAAGTGGATGAGAATCCATAAGAATTTGTTGGTAAGGTGTACAAAATCTTGGGTATCATGTGTGTATCTTCATAAGAGCAGGGGTAGATCCATGTGGTCTGTGTCGAGTGCTTGAGCATCCATTAACCCCAAAAAGTATTTTGTGTATCTATATATAAAATATGCAAAATTGTATAAATATAAAGATAAGTTCCCATTGAAAAAGAAGTTTTGTGAGTTTTTTGGTTCTGAGCACCTTCCTAAGGTTCAGAGGAGCTGCTTGGCAAAGGGATAGAATCCCATTAGTAGCACTTACTCTTTTTACTTAAAATGCACTGCCAGATGAGCAATTCTGGATCTGCCACTGCATAAGAGAAGGTAGGGGTAGACACTTACAAACTGAAAGGTGTTGCCCGAATTTGGTTTGAACAAAGAAAAGATGAGGGGGCTAAAGAAGCCAGACTTGTTGCATTGGAGGAACCCAAGAAAATGTTTCTTGATTGGTTGTTTCCTTTGAAATTGAGGGAAGCTAAAATTCAAAAATTCATCAATCTTTGGCTAGGAGGCATTAGTGTGGGAGTATTCCCTCAAGTTCACTTAGTTATTCAAATATGCTCTTTATCATGGTTTCCAATCCAAGAGCTAAAATGAATAATTTTGTATTGGGTGTGTTGAACTTGGTGTCCAAGGAATGCAAGATAGCATACTGATCAATGATAAGGAAATTTTTTAGGCTTAAGAGATATACAGAGCAAATAAAGGATGAGAAATTGAGGGAGAGGGATAGAGATTCTAAGAGGGCTAGAGTTGATGGTTCTAGATTTTCCTACCAAAGGTTTAAAAATGGTGGCAATGGTCATTCTCAGAGTGGGAAAAGGTATTTTGAAGAAAGTGCATCCAACACTTCAACTCCAAATTTCAACAATGATAAGTGGTCAAACCCCAAGAAGGAGGAAGTTTGGGTGGTCAAGCTATTCCAACATGCAAGAAGTATGGAAAACACCATAAGAGAGAACATTTAGTCAATTTGGATGTATGCTTTAGGTGGAGGGAAGTGAGGTCATCATGCTAAGGATTATAGGGGAGGAGGTAGCATAGACTCAAACTCGGACTACTATAGACCAACAAACTTAGCAGGTACCGCTTCAGGATTGAGTGGTGGTGGTCAGTGCTATAACAAGTTTTATGCCCTACAAGTTCACTAAGATATAGAGGATTTGGTTGATGTACTCATTGGTAAGTTATAGGTCTTTAATTTTGATGTGTATATTTTTCTAGATTTGAAAGTCAATTTGTCTTTTGATACTTCCTACCTTGGTATGAGATTTAATGTGCTCCTGAGGTCTTATTAGAGTATTTTTCATTTTATACCCTGTCAATGATTCAATATCAGCTAGGAGAGTATATAGAAATTGCCTAGTTTAAATTTTCTATAAAGTGACTTTGTGTGACCTCATAGAACGTGAAGTAACTGACTTTGAAGTTATCTTTGGCATGAATTGACTTCATGTTTATTATACATCTGTTGATTATATAACTCGAAAGGTTAGATCCTAATTTCCAAATGAGCCAATACTAGAGTGCAAGGGTACTAGTACCTTATTCAAAGGTTAATTCACATTGTGCCTTAAAGCTCAAAAAATGATTTTAAGGATTGCATCTACCATCTAGTGGGTTAGGGATACAAATTCTAAAGTCCCTACTCTCGAGTCAGTCCAGTTGTTGATAAATTTCTTGATGTCTTTCCACTGACCTGCTTGGAATTCCTTTTGAAAGGAAAATTGACTTTGGTATGATCTCCTTTTTGATACCCAACCTATCTCTATTTCTCCTTACTGTATCAATTGAAGGATTTATTTGATAAGGACATTATACGGTCAAGCATTTCACAATGGGGTGCTCTCATGTTATTTTTTAGAAATAAGGATGGTTCACTTTGAATGCGTATTGACGATCAACAATTGAATAAGGTTACCATTAAGAACAAATATCCTATCTTGAGAATCAATAATTTGTTTGATCAACTCCATGATGCAAGCTAATTTTCTAAGATTGACCTCTAGTCTGGTTATCACCTATTGAGAGTAAGGGAGTGTGATATTCCAAAGATGTCTTTGAGGACAAGTTAGGGTCACTTTAAATTTTTAGTTATGTCATTCGACTTAACAAATACTCTCACAGTCTTTATGAATTTGATGAATGGATTTTCAAACCTTAATTGGATATATTTATGATGATATATTGGTTTGCTCTCAAAGTGAGGAAGGGAATATGGGTCATTGAGAATAGTGTAACAAACTTTGAGGTACCAATAATTATTTGTTAAATCTAGCAAGTGTGAGTTTTGGTTGAGATCATTGGCATTTCTAGGTCACATTGTTTCCAGTAGAGGTATAATGGTTGAATCTAAGAAAATGGAAGCAGTGAAGAATTTGCCTAGATCTTTCTCTCCTTCAGTGTTCGAAGTTTTTTAGGATTTGCCACTTATTGTAGAAGGTTTATAGGTGGATTTTCATTCATCTAATCGCACTTGATTAAGTTGACCCAAAAGAAGGTGAAAGTTTAATGGTAGGATGAGTGTGAGAAAAATTTTCAAATTTTGAAAGATCATCTTACTTCAACTCCTATCTTGACATTATCAGAGGGATTGAATCAATTTGTCATTTATTGTGATGCCTCACGGGTTGGACTTGGGTGTGTGTTGATGCAACATAGTAATGTCATAGCATATGCCTCTAGATAACTCATGGTGCATGAAAGGAACTATCCCACTCATGATATTGAATTGATGGTGGTTGTGTTTTTCTTAAAGATTTGGCATCACTATATTTGTAAAGTGCATAATGATATATTCACCGATCATAAGAGCCTACAATATGTATTTAACCAAAGGGACTTGAACCTTCGAAAATGGAGATGACTTGAACTGTTAAAAGATTATGACATGATTGTGTTGTACCATCCGGGCAATGCAAATGTGGTTGCTGATGCTTTGAATAGAATGTCTATGAATAGTGTTTCCCATGTTGAGGATGAAAAAAAAAAGAGTTGGTTAAGGATGTGCATAGGTTAGCTCATTTAGGTATCCAATTGGTTGACTCAAAATAGGGTGGTGTACTTGTCCATAATGGTTTAGAATCCTTTCTAGTGGGGGATGTGAAAGTAAGGGAAGATATCAATATGGTTTTTGAATTGAACAAGTTGGTTTCCAAAAAAAACAATTGAGGTTTTCTCCCAAGAAGTACATGGTTATGTTTGCAATGTTGGCCTAAGGAAGATGACATTAAGCGAAACCTATAGTTCTTGATATTCTATTCATCAGAGATCAATCAAAATTTGTAGAAATTTAAGAGAGATGTATTAGTGGAATGTCATGAAGAAAGACATAGTAAGATTCGCAGCAGAATGTCCAAATTATCAACAAGTGAAAGTAGAATACCAATGACCAAGAGGTCTATATCAAGACATTGAAATACTCACTTAAAAGTGAGAGGATGTGAATATGAACTTTGTAATGGGCTTTTCTCGTACCCATAAACAGCATGACTCAATTTAGATTGTGCTAGATAGAATGTCTGAATAAACACATGTTCTACTAATTAAGACTTCTTATAGTGCCAAAAAGTGCGCAAAGATGTATATTCAAGAGTTGGTGAAGCTTCATGATATGTCCTTTTATATTATTTTGTATTATGGTAAAGAAATTCCTGGTACCAAGGTTAATCTAAGCACCTCTTTTCACCTTCAAACTGATGGACAAGCTGAAAAAACAATTTAAACTTTGGAAGACATGTTGAGAGTATGTGTGCTAGATTTTAGGAGAAATTGAGATAATCACCTACCATTGATTGAGTTTCTTACAATAAATTATCATTCTAGCATTGAGATGGCTCCTTTGGAGGCTTTATATCTTCGGAGATGCAGGTCTGCCCCTAGGTATTGAAAGTAGGTGAGGTGGTATTGATAAGGCTCGTGGTTATTTGAGGCTATGTAAAAGGTGAGGAACACTAGAGAAATGTTAAAGGCCTCTCATGGTCAACAAAAGTCATATTCAGATGTAAGAAGAAGGGAACTTGAATTTGTTATTGGCAATTAGGTCTACTTGAAAATTTCACCCATGAACGGTGTGATATGTTTTGGTATGAAAAGGAAGCTTAGTTCCTGATATGTGGGTCCATATTAGATTTTGAGGCGTACTGGAAAGATGGCCTATGAGTTAGATTTACTATTGGAGTTGGCATTGGTACATCTGATGTTTTATGTGTTGTGGTTGAGGAAAAGTGTTGGTGATCCTAGATCTATTATGTTATTGGAAATTATGGGTATTAAAGAGAGTTTGGCCTATGAAGAGGTTCCGCTTGAAATTTTACATCGGCAAGTCTGGAAGTTGAGAAGTAAGGAAGTTGCATCTGTTAAGTTGTTATGGGGAAATCAAGAAGTTGAAGGTGCTACATGAAAAGAGAAAGCAGATATAATGAAGGGACTTATCTCTTTTCTTTCATTCCAGCAAGGTACTTAGTTATTAATAATCAAATCCTTCAAATTTCCACCCTTCAGCTTTTTCATATCATTTCATATGCATGCATATTCATGAAACTAATTTTAAGCTATTTATATGTAAGTTTTGAAATGTCATGAGTATTGGGCAATTAAATCACATTATTTCATCTATGTTGGGTTGTTAGATATCCATTCTATTTTACTCAAGCTAGTTTTTATCTCATTCAATGATGAGTGTTCCCAAAGGGAAGATATTATAATACCCCATAAGTTAAAAAGTTATGATTAAAAAGAAAATGCAGGAATCTAGTTTCTTGTGTAGGTTTTATGAGTGCCATCTATGGGTTGTAGAATAGACCATGGGTAATAAATGGTTCTAGTCGATGGCACTTGGAGGTTTGAAAACTTTCACAAAATTATGGTTTCTATGAGGAGGTATTCCAGACCATAGAATGGATCACGACTCATAAAATAGATTCATAGATATTTGAAATTTGATAAGTTGCAAGAGGTTTTTTTTTTATGGACATACAAAATGAGTTGAAGAAGGATTTATGGGTCGTGATTGATCTAAACAGAACATTTCAACACTTCAAAAATTTTGGAAAATCTGGAAAGTTTCACGAGAAAATCTTATAGCCCGTTTCATGATTGAGAATCTGCAACACAAAATTTCTATTTGATTTCCATAGACGAATTATACAGTTTGTACAAGGAACTGCAAACCAGAGAACTTGTCTGACAATGTTTAATGAAGGGTAGTTTGGTACTTTCATTCCCTCATAACCCCTAAACTACTTTCTTTAACCTATAACTACCCTAATAAATGTTTTTGTACTATAATTTCACCATAATCCCAAAATTCTTCCAATTTCACAAATGACTCCCAAGTTTCTTCTCTTACAAGACTCCATTGAAGGTCAACTAGGATTTTCAAATTTCAAAATTAATTCTAAAGTTTTTTTAAGGATTTCTCCTCAAGTTATGTGGGTATTCATCCATGGGTCTCTTTCACCCATGGCGCCCAAAGAAGTTTCAACTTTTTCAATCATTTAAAAGTATGAAATTTATGTGTTTTAATGATTTTCATTCAATTGTATGAATTATGATTTATATTATGATTATTGGTCAGTTTACGCATGATTTGATGTCAATTACATGATTTAATGATTTGCAAGTAAATTCTCTATAATATTATCTAAGGTTTTTGAACTTCCTTATGGATTCATTTATTTATCACTTCAGTTGATATTACTTCTCATATTTAGGCATGATTTCATTGAAATACAACAACAACAACTACCTAGTGGAATTCCACAAGTGGGGTCTGGGGAAGGTAGAAGGTACGCAGACCTTACCACTACCTCATGAAAATAAAGAGGCTATTTCCAAAAAACCCTCGTCTCAAAAATCAAGCTCATAAGCAGAAGATACTAAATATGGAAAAGAAGGGAAAAGAAAAGGAAAACAACTAATAATAAAAAGAAAAATGATAGTATTGTAAATACGAAAAAGTAACAAATAGAAGACGGATAATAACAACACAGGATATAAAGATGACTCCTACTAATCTACTAAATCATAAGGCCATACATCAACCTACCCTACTAGCCTATTAGCCTTCTACCCTAATATGTGACCTCCACTCCTTTCTATCTAAGGCCATGTCCTTAGTGAGGTAATGTTTCTCCATATCTTGTATGATCACCTCCCCCCAATACTTTTTCGGTCTACCTCTTTCCCTTTGTGTAACCCTAAATCCAACTTCTTGCACCTCCTAATAGGTGCATCGATACTTCTTTTGTGCACATGTCCAAACCATCACAATGTCACTTCCCTCATCTTGTTAGCCATGTGGGCCACCTCTAACTTCTCTCGAATGGTCTCATTCCTAATCTTATCACTCCTGGTATATCCACACATCCATCTCAATATCCTCATCTCTACGACCTGCATCTTCTGCACATATGAGTTTTTAATTGGCAGCACGCCACCCTATAAAGCAAAGACAGTTTAACCACCGTTTTGTAAAACTTATCTTTAACTTAGGTGTTATCCTATTATCACATAATACTCCAGAGAGAAGCCTTTATTTCGCCCATGCTAACCCAGTACGATGTGTAACATCATCATCGGTATCGCCACTACTCTAGATGATGGACCCAAGACACTTAAAGTTTTCTCTCTTTGAAATAGGTTGAGTGGCAAGTGTGACTTCTACATCTGCTTCATCTCTCACAATACTGAATTTGCATCCTAGGTATTCTGTTGTGGTCCTGCTTAGTTTAAACCCTTTGGATTCCAAAGTATGCCTCCTAACCTCTAATCTATCATTAACTTGAACTCGAGTCTCATCAATCAGTACTATGTCATCTGCAAATAACATACATCATAGCATCTCATCCTGGATAGACTGTTTTAGCTCATCCATTACTAAGGCAAAAAGAAAAAGGCTAAACATAGATCATTGATGAAGTCCCATCTCAACAGGAAAATACTTTGAGTCTCCTTCCACTGTTCTTACTCGAGTTTTGGCTTCATCATTCATATCCTTTATTACCCTAATATATGTTATTGGAACACCTTTTCCTCTAGACATGTCCATAGTACATCCCTCGAAACTTTATCTTAGGCCTTCTCCAGGTCAATGAACATCCTATGAGTATCCCTCTTTCTCACCCTATATTTCTCCACTAATATCTGAATAAGATGAATTGCTTCAGTAGTGGATTGTCCTGACATAAATCTGAACTGATTCTCTGATTAGACACTCCTTTCTTACCCCTCAACTCCACCACTCCCTCTCATACCTTCATAGTGTGGCTTACCAACTTGATACCGTTGTAATTGTTACAATTTTGAATATCACCTGTGTTCTTTTACAATGGAACCATTGTACTCCTCCTCCATTTAGTGGGCATCTTAGACATCTTCATAATAACTTTAAACAACATAGTCAACCACTCAATACCATCTTTGACCATGCTCTTCTAAAAATCTATCATAATCTCAGCGGGTCCAATCGCTCTCCCTCTGCTCATGAAAGTTACCCTAATTTTTCTATTGAACTATGCACATGAATGAGAAAGGATTTCACTCAAGCTTCATAAAAATATGTAATTATGCTTAATATAAGTTCCTTATAGAAAGACAGAATTTTCTAACATATTCATGGATTCAAGGTATGATAAGTACAATTCTCCCATTACTTGAATCACCAAAGTTTTAATAATTTACTCTATTATGGTGACAACTTAATGATGTCAAGCTTATGATATGTTTCATTTATTTACAAGTTCTATGCTATTAGGATTTGATTTAGCGTTGGAAAGGCTTGAGGTGGGATTTGATCCGGAAGATGAAGGTTTGCCTTCTAAGAAAATCCTAGTAGCAACCTCTAGCCGAAAACCATATACCTACATAGGTTGCCTTATTGGCTTAGCTAGTGGATCCACATATAACTCATGATATTAATGGTTCTCACAGAGTCTACCTTGTCAAAGTATCCTCTTTCTTCTCAATGTATGTCATCACATTTGATGCATTGACTCTATGCTTTACTTATACTTATGCTTATTTCTCATGCTTTGTTCATTTAGTAGTCTTGCATCTCATGACTCATGTATCATATTAATTCGTGTCTATTTACATATGTACATTTAAAGTACTAACACATACTTTATTACTCCTTCTCACTACACTCATGGTTAGCTTGGACTTGGCTTAAAGATTGATTGGTAAGTCCTCATAATTGAAGGGCTCCTATTATGTTGCTTTCTTATTATCTTGTGGACTATGTTATTACTTTGAAACTACTATATTTTCTTACATTGAGGATATATTAGGAACTTGTTTTATGCCCTTGCATACAGGCATATTTAGACATCAAACATATGTCAATTTATTCAGGCATATTGCTTTATCTTTCTTTGCTCTATTGAGATTCTCTTGAGATTTTGTTTCTGCATCTATGCCTTGGTCTAATTGCTTTAATTATCTTATGTATGCTTATGTTTGATATGCTAAAATGACTTGGTTGGAGTCCTCCAAAGTTTGATCATTATGTCACACCTAGGGTCTAGCTTGAATCGTGATAGGTAGAGTTTATATTGGCAAGTAGATTCTCCTTTTTCCATTGTATGGGGAGATATCAAGATTCCATATAATAGCTTGCATTATCTTATCATCAATTATGGTTGCTACTCCACATATGTTATATTCTTTTATGACTCATGTTTTGATTATCTGTGATTCATGTCCTTTTATGATTTCCATGATTATTTCATTATGCATTGACCACACCTATAATTTACATATATTTTAGTGGCTCAACTATCATGCCATTTTTCATTGGTTAATTGGATGCCATGCTACATAATTTATTACATCGCTCACATACTTAGTACATTCAAACAACTAACTCATACTTTCCATGTCTATATTACACTATAATTGAAAGTTTTATCAATATTCCCATCTTCCACGCAGTTAGAGTTGTCTTGAAGATCAAAGTATGGTAAGTCTTTATGATTCGAGGATGGTCTTATGGGCTACTTTAATTTGATTTACTTTTTTTCAGTCCATTCTAGAATTCGAGTTAGATAGATCTTGTCCTAGCATCTTATTTATGTTTTAGAGGCTTTTTAGATAATGATATAAAAAATTCTATGTCGTCTTTACTTTTTCTTTTGTCATGCATGAGTCCTAGACATTTCCATGATTACTTCCATACTTTCTCTCTTTTCTTGCCTTATGTATGTTTGATATGTGAAGAAGTTTTGTTGGGGTTTCCTCGGGAATCCCTATCACCATATCGTACATAGCATCTAGCTTGAGTCATGATAAACTTTGTATTAGAGTACAAGGTTTAGGTGTTCTAGGGTGTCAGCCACATTGGGTAGAGTATTATTCATGAGTATGAAGTGCACCACATCTATAAGTAGGAAGCAATGAGGTATTTAGGAAATGTTTCACTTCCTTCATGATCTATGTCATTTGATAAAGTGTAATCTAAGGCTCCTCCTCTAATGATTGTTCCTTTGTGATTTTTGAATTACCTTCGTGAAGTGCAACAATGTAAAGAGGAGATGATACAAGTGAGGGATAATCCCCTAATGACCCATTGGACAATTAAGTAACCAATCACGAGTTTTGAACTACTTGCTTACCCAAGCTATGAATACTCAAGTCAATCAATGGAAGGTAGTCCTTCAAATATGGTTTTATTGGACTTAAGAGATAAGGACTTGCGAGAATGAACCCTCTCGAATTTTATTTGTCTAAGGTAGAAGAGGATCCACAAGGTTTTACTAAGGAGGTGTACAATATCATGACTATCATGGGTGTGTCATTGGAGGAGAAGGAAGAGTTTCCAACCTATTAACTTAAAGGTGTTTCACATGTGTGGTTCAATTAATAGAAGACCAAGAGTTAATGAAGGTTCCATACGTTGGAAAAATTTCAAAGTTGCTTTTCTTGATTGTTTCTTTCTAGTAGAGCTGAGGGAGGCAAAAGTATTAAAATTCATCTATCTTAAATAAGAGAATATGAGTGTGAGGGGTTATGTCCTCATGTTGATGAAATTGTCTATGTATTCTCCCACATTGGTGCTAACTCTAGAGCTCGTATTAAAAAGCTCATTTTGCAAATGTCAGACTTGGTTGTGAAAAAATGTAGACCACTATGCTTATCAAGGAGATAGATATCTTTAGATTGATGACCTGTGCCTAACAAATTAAAGGGAAAAAGCTCAAATAAAGGAGAGCTAGGTAGTCCAAGCAGGCTCAATTTGATGGTGGTTTCCTACAACAAATATCTGATGATGGAAATGACCATTTTTAATAAGGTCAAAGGTTCTGCAACCAAAGTTCTTCACAAGCTTTTGGTCAAAGGTTTAAAAAGGATAGGGTGCCCAACCCTGAACCACAAGGTGGCAGTGTTAATGAATATGATTTTGATACTTGTCCTAAGTTTATTACTAGCCATAGAGGTAATGCTTGGTCAGAACCAACGCTTGCTATGGACGTGGGAAGGTGGAACACTAGACAATTGCTCTAGTGTTATTAACAAGGGGAGAGATGGTCGTCCACAAGGCCAATCTACTACTTCAGGGCAACAGGTGCAACAATGTACTTCTACTACTTTGGGTGGTGGTGATTAGCACCAAAATAGGTTTTATGCACTTCAAACCTGACAAAATTATAAGGAGATATTACAAGTCATCCGTTTTGATGTGTATGTATTTTGGACCCTAGCGTTAATTTATCTTTTGTATTCCCTTATATGGACATGAGATTTGACATGTCCCCTGAAATCTTATTAGAATCATTTTAAGTTTATTTCCCTATTTGTGGTTGGGTCTCAGCCAAAAAAATCTATAGAAATTGCTCATTTTTTTATGTTTTATAAAGTTACTCCATATGATCTAATTGAGTTGAGATGACTAATTTTGATGTCATTCTTGGTATGAATTTGCATCATATATGTTTGCTTCTATTGATTGTAGAACCTAAATGGTTAGTTCCAATTCTCTAATGAGCCAATCCTAATATGAAAGAAAAATGATTATGTGTTCAAAGGTCAATTCATTATTTGCCTTAAAGCTTAGAAAATGATTTTTAAGGGTTGCATATATCACTTAGTATGAGTTGGGAATACTAATTTTAAAGCCTCTACTCTTGAATTAGTTCCTATTGTAAATGAATTTTCGGATGTGCTCCTCAATAATCTACTAGTGTTCCTCTAAAAAGGAAAATTATTTTGGTATAGATCTCCTTCTTGATACTCAATATTTTTATTCCTCCTTATCAAATGGAACTGGCATAACTTAAGTAGTTAAAGGATCATAGAAAGATTTGTTGGAGGGCTTCATAAGTCCAAACATTTCACGATGGGGTGCTCCCATGTTGTTTATTAAAAAATAATAGATCACTTCAAATGTACATCGACTATCGCTAATTAAATAAGGTTACTATCCAGAACAAATATCCTATTCTAAGAATTAATTATTTGCTTGATTAACTCCAAGGTGTAAGCTATTTCTCTATATTAATCTCAAACTCTGTTATCGCTAATTAAGGGTAAGGGAGTGTATTTCAAAGATGGCTTTTAGAACAAGATAGGTAATTTTTTGTTTTTAGTTATGTCAATTGGGTCAACAAATGCACCCACAACCTTCATGGATTTGATTAATTCGGTATTCACCATACTTGGATATGTTTGTGGTGGTCTTCAACAATAACAACACCATACCCAGTGAAATGTCACAAGTGGGGTTGAGGATGGTAGAATATATGCAGACCTTACCACTACCTTATAGAAGTAGAGAAGTTGTTTCCTAGGAACCCTTGTTTGTGGTGGTCTTCACCAATGATATTTTGGTTTATTACTGGAGTGAGCAAAAGCATAAGGGTCACTTAAGAATTGTATTACAAACATTGATGGATCATCGATTGTTTTCTAAGTTTAGTAAATGTGAATTTTGATTAAGCTTGATGGAGCTTCTTGGTGACATTATTTTCGATAATTGTATCATAGTAGATACCAAAAATAGAGGTGGTCAAGAATTTGGTCTAGATCTTTGTCGCCACCAGATATTCAGAGTTTTCTAGGTTTTTTCAAGTACTGTAGAAGATTTTTAAGGGGGTTCTCATCTATAGTGTCATCTTTGACAAAGTTGATGCAAAATTAGGTAAAATTTTAATGGTCGGATGAGTGACACTCACCTTACTTCAACTCCTATATTAAATTACCTGAAGGATCAGATAGGTTTGATAATGTAATGCCTTATGGGTTGGACTTGTGCATATGTTGATGCAACATGGTAAGGTTATAACGTATGGCTCTAGACAGCTTAAAGTGCATGAAATGAATTATTCCACTCATGGTGTTGAGTTAGAGACAATTGGCTTTTCTTTAAAATTTAGCGCCAATACTTTTATGGCGTGAATATTGATATATTCACCAATCATAAGCCTACAATATGTATTCAACTAAAGGGACTTGAACCTTCAGCAAAGGAAATGGCTAAAGCTATTAAAAAAGTAAGACATGAGTGTGTTGTATCATTCGAGTAAGGCTAATATGATTGCTGATTCTCTAAGATTAATGTCGATGAATAGCCCGCTCATGTTGAGGATGGAATGAAAGAATTGGTTAAAGATGTACATAAGTTAGCCCGTCTGGGTGTCCGATGGTTGAATTTAACGAGGGTGGTGTACTTGTTCACAAAGGTTTGGAATTATTTCTAATGGAAGATGTGAAGGAAAAATAGCACATGGATCCTATTATAGTTGAGTTGAAGAAGTTAATTGTTAAAAAAGAAGATTGAGGTTTTCTCCTAAAGGAGAGATGAGGTACTTTGTTACTAAGGTCGTCTATGTATTCTCGTTGTTGATGGACTAAAGAACATGATATTGAGTGAAACCCATAATTATCGGTATTATATTGATTTGAGATCTACCCAAATGTATAGAGATTTAGGAATGTGTATTGGTAAAATGGGATGAATAAAGACATAACAAGTGCTGAAATTTCCAAATTGTCAACAAGTGAAAGCAGAACATAAAAGGTCGTGAGGTTTAGCCCAAGACATTAAGATAGCATTTAAAAGTTCGAGGATATGAATATGGACTTTGCAGTAGGATTGTCTCATACCCATACATAAAATGATTTAATTTGAACTGTAGTGGATAAAATGACAAAGTTAGTGCACCTTTTACTATTTAAGACTTCTGACTTTGTCGATGATTATGCAAAGATGTATATGTGAGAATTGGTAAAACTTCATAGTGTGCCTTTGTCTATTATCTTGGATCATGAAACTCAATCTGTTTTATATGTTTATAAGACTTTTCAAAAAGGTCTAGGTATAAGGATTAAGTCAAATATCACTTTTCATCCTCAAAATGATGAAAAAGCTGAGAGAATCATCCAAACCTAGAAAAATATGTAGAGGGAATGCATTCTTGATTTTAAGGATAACTAGATGATCACCTACCATTGATAGTGTTTGTTTACAATAATAGCTATCATGTTAACATCCAAATGGATCCTTTTGAGACTTTATATGGTAGGAGATATAGGTCTCCCTTTGGGTGGTTTGAAGTAGTTAAAGTGACTTTGATAAGACTCGAATTGGTATTTGAGGTCATGGAAATGGTAAGACTCATTAAAGAAAGGTTAAAGGTTGTCCAAAGTCATCAAAAAATCATATTTGAACTTGAGGAGAAAGGAGTATAAATTCAATGTTGATGACTGCGCCCACTTGAAAACTTCACCATGAAGGATGTAATGTGTTTTTATAAGAAAAAAAAAGCTTAGTCCTTGATATGTAGGTCCATATCATATTTTGAGGCATTTGAAAAGGTGCCTATGAGTTATATTTACATTCAAAATTGATATTAGTGCATCCGGTGTTTCATATGTCTTTATTAACAGAATATGTTGGTGATTATCGCTTAGTTCTGCCTTTGAAGAGTATGGGTGTTAAAGATAGTTTGACTTATGGAAAGTTTCTGGTAGAAATTTTGGACTAGTAAGTCTAGAGGTTGAGAAATAAACAAGTGGTATATGTTAATATATTATGAAAGAATCAAGAAGTTGAAAATGATATATGAAAAGTCGAAGCTGATATGATGAATCGTTATCTTTATCTTTTTCCTTCCATTTCATCCCAAGGTATTTAGTTCTTCATGACCTAATCATACTAATTCCCATGTTTCATCTTTGCCATATCATTCCATATGCATGAATGTCCATGAAATTAGTTTTAAGCTATGTTTTATGCAAGTTGAAGATTTCAGATTTTTACATTTAAATTGATTTATTGCATTGGTGTTGGGCTGTTAGATATCCATTCTACTCTACTTATGACAACTTTTATCCTATTTGAGGACGAATATTCTCAAGGGAGAGATACTATAATATTCTTAAAGTTGGAAAGTAAGGATAAGAAGAGAAAGTTCTAAAACAGAATTTCTCATGCAGTCACCATGAACTCAATCTATGGGCTATAGATGTGTCTACAAGTCGTAGATGCGTGTTTTAAATGTCCAATAAGATTTGGGAAATCTTTTTCTAAAAAAATGTCTTGATCCATGAGCAAGAACTATGGACTGTAGAAGGAAATACGGTCCATAGAATGGTGTCATACAAAAGACCTGGAAGTTGGACAGAAACTGGAGCCTCGGTACTTTTTGTACGACCCAACAAGATGGGTCATACATTGTTCTACGGGCTATAGTTAGGGTTCATAGATCACCCCAACACTTAAGCAAATGTGGAACTCTTGGACAATTTCATGACCAAGCATTTACGAACCGCCATTTTTTTTATGAGTCATATTTGTTAGCAGTTTGGTCCAGTTTCAAGGGGCCATAATACTTTAATTACTGAAGGATTAGGACAGTAAAAGACAAATTGAGCCCATTTAGAATGGGTGGATGAGATTTTGAGATGGCATTTTAGGGGCCTAGGTTATACAGACTATATGTACGAGCTGTAAAAGAGTCTATAACCCATAGACTGGGTCCATAGTCCCTGCTTAGCAGAAATAAATTAAGGGCATTTTGGTTCTTACCTACCTTCCTAACCACTAAACTATGCTGTTTTGGCCCTATATATCTACCTATAATAATTTTTGTACTACCATTTCACTCATTTCTCAAATTTTCCATCTAAAATCGTAAATTCTCTCCAAGTTCATCTTCTTCAAGGGATCTCCCCCAAAATAATCTAGGTTCTTTCAAGTCTACTATTATTTTTTTTTAGATTTTTCAAGCAATTCATTCAAGGTATGAGGGTATTCATCCATCTGTCTCTTTTATCAATGGATTTGGAAGAAATCTCAAATTTTTTTTACCAATTTCAAATATGAACTTTATGAGTTTTTATGATTTATTTTTTAATTACATGAATTAAATTTTATGTCGTGATTATTAATCTAATCATACATTAATTATTGTCAATTACATGATTTCAAGAATTTTCATAAAAATTATTCTTACATGCTATCTAGTTCATGAAATTTAATGTGGGTTCTTCAATTATGTTTTAAGTTATGATATTTAATATGATTATGTATGTTTTTTCTCAACTACCTGATTTTAAGTTAATTACATAAGAACCCACTTTTACCCTAGTTCTCACTACAAGTTATGATTATGAATTGACAAGTCTTTCAAGTAAGCTTATGAAAAAGGTGACTTAAGATCCAATAACCCTATGTATGGAGGTAGAATTCATAGTGATGAAAGGCCTACACCCACATTACATGAATCATATATAAATTAAATGAGTTATTCTATAAACACATTTTATGAAATGAATTGGTGGCTATTGATTGTCTTTCCTCATGTTAAGCCCTATGATTTATGATAAGTATGAACTATGATGACAAGTTTTATGATTCTTTGATAAGTATGATTCATGATTACAATAAGCATTCCATGGGATTTGGACTTAGCACTGAGTAGATTTTGAGTTGGGGAGTCAATCTAAAGGGTCGTTAGTAGAAATATTTAGTCCCATAACTATGTGCGAGCGTAGGATTTTTGTTAATATGGTCTAGCTAGTGGATCCACATATAGCACATACTTATAACACCAGCTTAGTAGGGTATAGTCTACCTTGGCAAGTAGATTTCTCTTTTTATGGTTGCTATTCACATATGTTATGTCCTCGTATGACTTATGTTTTGATTATTTACGATTGATGTCCTCTTGTGATTTTCATGATGATTTCATTATGCATTGACCTCGCCTATGCTTTAATTATGTTTTAATGGCTCATTTATCATGTTATTTTTCATTGGCCAATTGCATGCCATGACTTATTACATTGCTCACATACTTAGTACTTTCAAAGTACTAATACATAATTTTCTTGCCTACATTGTGTTATAATATTGGGTTGATGAGCATTCTCATCATCCACATAGTTAGAGCTATCTTTGAAGATCGTAGTGGTGAGTCCTCATAATTTGCAGACGGTCTTATGATCTATTTTGATTTGGTTTAATTTTTTTGAGTCCATTCTAGACTGAGTAAATCGGAACCTGCTCTAGCATCTCATCTATGTTTTAGAGGCTTTTCAAATCATTGATGTAAAAGAGTCCATGTCATCTTTACTTCTTGTGTTATGCCATGACTCCTAGATATTTCCATGAGTACTTCTATAATTTGTTTCTTTTAAGTATGCTTGATATGTTAATACGCTTCTCTCTCTCTCTCTCTCTTCTTGGCTTCCCTTGAGTTCCCTTGATGGTTCCTGGGGTTTTCTTCTTCATTCTTAAGATGAAATTGAGTTTTTGATATGTATTTACTTGGTCTCTCTCTCTCCCCCTCCTTGGCCTCCCTTGATGGTTCCTGGGGTTTTCTTCTTGTTTCTCAAGATCAGATTGAGTCTTTGATATGTATTTTACTTGGTTTTAACTTGGAAGAGGCCGATGAAGAGCATGTAAGTATACAATTCATGGGACAGTTCTTAAAGTAAAAGCTTTCTAGGTCGCCTCTTTAAAATTGTGTTGTTCTTAAGTTGTGTTTTCACTTTTTTTTCTATGGGAAAGTGTAAGGTGTGTTAAAGAAGTGAAGAAGGTTAAATTCCCAGAAATTGAGGTAGGATTCTGCCCCTCTCCGCCTCTCCTTGTTTATAGAATTGAATAATTAAAAAAATTCTTGACATAGTAATTGTAAAAACTCACAAGATGGTGATCTAACGCTGGGAATTCAAGTTCTTGAATAATTAGCTAGTATGGCTGGGGTATTGTACTAAGGTTTGCAATATTGCGTTTGGGTCCTTTCTCAACACAGGCAACATTACTTGTTAGAGTATATTTGTGGGTGTATGTTGCTGATTATTTTAAGTCATTTATTTATCATTTCATTTGCATTTTTTTTTGCTAGAAAAGAAAATGAACAAGAGAGATACGAAAATAACGAAGATATTGCCTAATGTTGGTTGATTGTTACGATACTTTTACATGTTATAGGAATCTTTCATTTTAGAGCTTTCCATTAACTTATGTACTCCCTCTATTCACTATATTAGATGTCAAATTTTAGTTTGGCATATCTATTAAGAAAACAATGATTAGTATTAGTGATATTACTATTTTACTCCTATTAATTGGTAAAAATATTCATTAAAGTCATATTTCAAATTCTAATACATTTAATACTTATCAATACAATGGCAAGTAGAAGTATCTTGATTTAACAATACTTCTGTTTTTTCAAGAAATATCGCCTACGTAAACTACGGATGAATTGATCATTGAAAATTTTCAAGAAGTGCTACATTTTTCAAAAGCATTTAACTTTTGTATGTAAACTAAGGGTAAAATAGGTAAACTAAAAAAATTGTCCTATCTTGATTTCTCCAAAATGACAAGTAAAACTGAAACCGAATTAGGAAAATTTTGACATTCAATAGTGAACAAAGGGAGTATGTAATTAACTCTTGAAATGTAAAATTATATTGTATATTTTTCTTTTATACAATTTGGATATTGTTGGGAGTATAATTATGTAGATTAATGTGATTTATAAACATATTTTAATGTAGTATACATTATTATATAATTAATAATGTATACTACATTAAATACACTATTATATAATTAATTTATTATTTTTATCATAATGTTGCAACAACTTCGATAAATTATTGCAATAGAGAAGCTAACTGTTGTAATAACTTCAAAATTATGGTTGCGATAGCTTCTAACAACCTTTTCTATAGCCTAATAAAATGTCGCATAAAATGATATTGCAATGATTTTGAATTGTTTCGCTTGTAAAATAACCATTGCAATAAATATATCTAATTACTGTTGCAAGAAATTATTGTAATTAGGGGTGATAAAATCAAACTCAATTTGCTCAATTCACCTAATTTATTTAAGTTTGGGCGGGTTATTGACCCCCTCATTTATTTGCTTAACCTATTTTAACCTAATCCTTTTAATCCGTTAAAAATAAGGATGATATATAACCCAAATTGGCTCAAGAGAAATTCAATCAAAACATTTTTAATTTAATATATATAAATAAAAATATAACTTTATTAGGTACGACATGATTATAAAGCCAACACCCTCCCTACCTGTTGTTGTCTATGGAATTAAATAAGAAATTCCAGACGTAATCTTGTAAGAATTCAGATGATGATGATCGATAGCCACAAGTTCAATTGTGTTTTTTTAATTGTTGAACAATTTGGGAGCTGTTATAAATGTTTTGTTGTTGAGGCAGGTTGTCCACCTGATAAGAAGGTTGGTTGATATCGTTTTGGGTTTGAATAGTAGGGGGATACTCTGATTATTTAATTATTATCATGCGGCATTTGATTACAGCGGACTGTTTTATAGGCCCAACACTACCGTTAGCTGCTAAAAATATGTTAATAGTTGTTAATTAGAGAAGAAAGTAGAAAGAAGCTTACATTTAATAAGGATCCTATGCGCTAGTCACTCAATGTGACCCGGACATGTTAGTAGATTTGTTTGTAGTGATTAGATCACTTGTTTTTGTGTACATCTCTTCAAATTAAAGTCCATTGGGTGCTTTTCAATGCAGTGGGCATAAAATAGCTAATAAGGAATAAACATCAGTGTTGTGCATTTAGTATTACATACAATAATTAAAGGTTACCTCAATGCGATTATACAATTGCATAATGAAATCTTCATGTCCTTCGCTAATGGGTGCATATCCCTGTAAGAGAACAATACAAGACTCAACTTCAGAGTTACTTGTCTCCATCCGTTTCGTCTCTAATTATTTACCGTTATTTTAAATTATTTGTCATTTTAGAATTTCACACAAAATTATCGCATTTTATCCTTAATTGTTTTTCTTGAGGACTACAATTATCCCAACTAATATTAATTTCTTAAGAATCATATAAAAGAGAATTGTTATGTTAATTAGAGACTGAGGGAGATAGTAAATACCCGTTGTTCAAGTTGCGTACGTAGCACCAGCGTAATTAAGATATGAAATAAAATAGGAAAAAAACACGACAGAAATAAAAATAGATAAGCAATCACATATACCTGAAGATTAGTGAAATGATAGAAGGCTTTTTTTAAGGTATCACGAAGTTTGCCAAAGGCGAAGATCAAGGCACAGCGGAAATAGGTGGTTAAAGCCGTGAAATATGGAATATTGCTCACCATTTCTTCAACTATTGCAGAATTAAGGAGGGACTGGAAAGTCACTGAGATTTTAAACCAAATATGCATCTGGCTAGTTTGACTTTTTTTTCTTATGCGTACATCTTACTCTTTTGCTTCTTCATGCCAGATCACTGACAGACAAGGAATAGGATTATTAAGCAAGAACCATGTTACAGAGTAGGCCGTTGTGACTATCCAATTTCTCAAATCATGATGGTACCTACTACAATCCACCAATAAGTAACCCAACTTCTATCCCAAAATCATCGTTAACAGGCTATCATGTGGAAGACAACAAGAAGCAAGAAGCTAACAATAATGAGAAGAAAGATAAATATATTACACAAGAAACCATCCTCAAGATTTGGCATCAGTCGATAATCGAATATCTAATCAAAATAGGAGTACAAAGCTTTTACAAAAATATAATATCAATATAGGCTATCTCTGAATACAACATAGACTAGCCTAGCCAAAATAAATGAAAATTGATAACTTCGAACACTAGGAGCTCACCCCAATATATGAAGTGCAAAGCTGCTTCGCACAAAAATCAAATCAAAGATGAGAACTCGTTCTAGGATCTGCAAGGTGCATAATGTGAGTATCAAATAAATGGTACTTAGTAGGCATAGGCCAACTGAGCTCTATAGATAAAATAAGTATAAATGACATATTAATAAAGAAGGTACAACACAAGTAACTAAACCAGAGATATAATCGAGATAGAACAAGTAATAAGAAGAAATAAGACGTAAGGATAAAGAAATCAAGTCAAAGAGCATATCAAAAAGTGCAAGTCCAACAACTTACTTACACCAAAGAGTTACTATAGGAGTCAACTAAGCAAGGACATAGCGACGACAATCACCACCAAAACGACATAAATCCTAAAATCTAGTCCAACTCAACCTAATAAGTGGCACCAACATCAAGTCAAAAATAAGTCATACAGTAACTGTCACGATCGGCCTCACATGTGTAGGTATTGTCCGCTTTGAGGCGTTAGTATCGCCGTCCCCCTCACGGTTTTGTCCCCTTGGGTTTTACCCCAAAAGGCGCCTACACATGTAAGGTTCCAAACTCAACATATAGCCCAAGAACTCCCCCTCTTTTTTCGATGTGGGATTTGCCTAAGTGAGCTACAGGCGTTACGTATCGCCATCCCTGCGTTACGTATCGCCATCCCTGCACGGCGATACGTAACGCCTGTAGCTCACTTAGGCAAATACCACATTGGAAAAAGAGGGGGAGTTCCTGGGCTATATGTTGAGTTTGGAACCTTACATGTGTAGGCGCCTTTTGGGTAAAACCTAAGGGGACAAAACCGTGAGGGGGACGGCGATACATAACGCCCCAAAGCGGACAATACCTGCACGTGTGAGGCCGGTCGTGACAGAAATATTTCATATACATATGTTGGAATACGATGATAAATGACAATAACATCATTTGGCCTATTACATGGAATCCCGATGTTGCCCCCATACCTAAAAAAAAAGTAGCCCTACATGCCAAGATAGACTATACCACACCTTGTGAGTTCTACCCCACCTCGGTGAGTTTCATAACATGATGATATATGTGGATCCACTAGCTAGCCTTATAGGCACATCCTATGATGGCACATAGCTTGAGACAAGAATTTATATAATGACCATTGTTGATAGTACCCCTCACTCAAGCCTCATTTGATGCTAAGTCAAATCCCATGTAATACATAACATGTTATAAATATATTGTCACCAACATAATTCATAATTCATAAAATCATACTTTCATAGCAAAAGATAAGTATAATAACCAAGTAAACTCCTATACATAATAATAGCCTATCTACATACTTACATGAAGTGTGGGTTCACTCTCCATCTTGTAAACTAGTATAACATTAGGGTCTGAGGTCACCCTCATAATCGTGATCATAAGGTTACTTGAATACTTCGAATCTTTTTCATGAATCATAGCTTGACACAAAAATTACGAAAAAAATATGATTTCATGGAGAATTGAGTCTAAAATCATGAAACTGAATGAAATTCATGTAATGACAATGCAATTAAAATCAAATTGAATCATAATTGAATGAACCCACATCAATTTCATAAGCCCTAATTAACATGTAATTTGAAATTCCTTATAAATCACTTGAAAATCATGCAATTCATGGAAATCATCATAATTTATATGTAATTGTATAAAATAATCATGTAATTATCATAATTCAAGTAATTTGAGTTAAATCATAAAAACCCATAAAACTCATTCTTTAAACTTGAGAAAAAGTTGAGTTTGGATTGAGCTCCATGGATGAAGCTCTAAATACCTAGGTGAAGAAACTCAAAAGAGATTGGAGGAATTGACCATGGTCTTCCTTAGAAAGATTGAAACCCTATGCTTCAATGGTGAATACCTTTGATGGAAAAGCCTTGAAATTAAGAAAGAGATTTGGGAGAGAATGAGTTTGAATGAGAATCAGATAGTTTTATTAGAGCTAATGCATAATTGGGGTCAAAAGGACGTAGTTTATGGGACAAAGGGTAGGAATAGTCCAAAAAGCCCATCATTAGAAATATACGGTACACATGCATGAGTCGTAGATCCACTTACAACTTGTAAGCAATGGTTTCATCCTGGTTATACTTTTTGGCTTCCAAAATGTCTCTAAACCACACTTTATGAAACCCCTTTTACAATCTTCCGTCTTGTTTTTGAGTAGTAAAAGCCACTTGTAGATTGACTTCTAGACTTTGAAAATTTTCCCTTCCTTAGGCCCAATCTACAAACTATGTCCACAACCAGTAAACAGAACCATAGTCCATAAGACCCTCTCATAAGTCTAGTCCACACTTAGCCAAGTTTTAGGTTCCTAGAATCCCTTTCATGACCCCTATTTACGAGTCGTTGTTACAAGTATAGTTCATACTATAGCCTCATACCTCACCATCCAAATCCTAAATTTTACCAAGTTTTAAGCCCCATCCAAGAGTCGTAGATGGGCTCATACACTTAGTCTAGTTTTAGTTTCCCTACAACTTGTCTAATTTTCCAACTTTTCAATGTACGAGGTATTAAAGAAAACCACTTTTACATGTCCATATGAGACATTCGCTTTCAAGAGCTGCATTTTGGACTATCTAATACATCTACAACATTTCAAAGATGCATTATGTCCATATTTTTTGATATGATGGAGGACATGATCGAAGTATTCATAGATGATTTCTCTGCGGTGGGTGACTCTTTTGATGATTGTTTGCAATACTTGCATGATGTGCTAAAGTGGTGTGAGGAATATCACCTTGTGCTAAATTGGGAAAAATATCACCTCATGGTAAAGAAGATATAGTTTTGGGCCACCAAAGTTCCATTAAAGGAATCAATGTCGATAAGCTAGGTCAAGGTGATTGAGAAGCTTCCACCACCTATTTTATCAAGGGTATGAGAAGTTTCTTAGTAAATATAGGGTACTATAGAAGGTTTGACAAAGACTTTTCTAAGTTTACACATCCATTGTTCAAGTTGCTTGAGAAAGAGGCAAAGTTTGTATGTGATGATGCATGTCTTCTGGCATTTGAATGGTTGAAGCATAGGTTGATCTCAACACCCATCATTTTGCACCTGACTGGACTCAGCCTTTTGAAATTATGTGTGATGCAATTGGGGTCGCACTTGGTGTAATGTTAGGGTAGCGAAGAGAGAATATCTTACATCCCATCTGCTATGCCAATTAGGCCCTAAACACAACACAAAGGAACTATACAGTGACAAAAAAAGAGTTTCTTGCAGTGGTCTTTGCGTTCAAAAAGTTTAGATCCTGTTCATTGGGAACCAAAGTCATGGTGCACATTGATCATTCAACACTGAAATACTTGGACGAAAAAGAAAAACACAAACCTAAATTGAATCAATAGGTGCAACTCCTACAAGAATTTAGTTTCAAGGTAATTGATAGAAAGGGGACAAAAAATCAAGTTGCAAACCATCTATCCAGACCTAAAGATGAGAATATGGAAAGCTTAATGACTTATTCCAAGATGAAAATGTTTTGGCTAAATCACATGACTTGATTGCATGGTTTGCGAACTATGTCAACTATTTAGCTAGTGTGTGGTACCTCCGATATGACTTCCCACAATGTCAAAGGTTTATGTCTGATGTGTGAAAGTTCTTTTAGGATGATCCTTATTTGTTTCATGTCTATGCTGATGAGATTATTTGTCATTGTATACCTGAGGTGGAGATAATGAGCATACTTAAAGCATAACATTTATCAATTGTTGGAAGGAATCATAGTAGCAATCAAACAACCCACGAGATATTATAATGTGGTTGTTATTGGCCTACAATTGACCAAGATGTGACAATTTCCAAAGAGATAGTGGTATTTCATGAAAATATGAGCTCCCTCTTAATCCCATGGTGATCGAGTTATTTGACATTTGTGGTATTAACTTTATGGTTCATTTTTGAGCTCGAACGGGAACAAATATGTCTTAGTTGGTGTTGACTATGTGCTAAGTGTTTGGAAACAGTTGCACATGAAGGTAAAAACATCACAACATTCCTTAAGAAGAACATCTTCTTGAGATTTAGTACTACTTAGGCAATCATAAGCGATGGAGGTTCCCACTTATGCAATAGCTTATTTCGTGCCATACTAGAGAATTATGGGGTGAGACACAGTGTTATATGGACAACCATACCATCCCGTAAAAAGTGGACAAGTGGAAGTATCGAATTGTGAGATCAAACAAATCTTGGCAATGACTGTGTATGCAAACTAGACAAATTGGTCTAGAAAGCTTGATGATGCACTATAGGCAGACTGCATTCAAGACTCCCATAGATATATCTCTATATCTACTTGTATTTGGGAAGTCTTGTCACTTGCTTGTGGATTTTGAACAAAAAGTGATCTCAATAATGCCCATACTACACCTCCAGCTAAAAGTCTAAGCAGTTGATGCCAAATACAAAACCTAACAAAGGTTAGGTCAATCCCATGAGGAATATGGTCAGACATAATTCAATCGATGTGAATTTGAGTTATTGACTTATCTCTAGGTAATGGGGATTAATTACATAAAATAGTAAATAAAACCTATTCTAAAATCAGATTGTATGCGCATATTTAGAAATCGGTGAAGGAATGCAACTAGGGTAATGTGTTCCTAATGAATTCATAATGCAGTATAACATCATAACAGTAACCTCTTTTAGTATTTTACATCTATAACTAGTAAGTTAAGTTCACCTAAGTCCTACATTCAGCAAATAGATTAATTTCATTATGTGACTTGGTCCATCTATAGGTGTATGTATTACTAACCCTTACAATGGTCTCTGATTTAGCCATCCCTAGGTTTGTTCAGAATAATTAGATAAGTGGAATCATGTCAAATCTCTGTTTATTTATCCCTCTATCCATTTTCTACCCTAAGGTCTGGCAAGTAAGAATAAGACAAGTCCTAATATAGGCCTTTGTTAAAAAGAAGGCAAAACGAAGAGATAAATAAAACATGCATACACTATCCAAGGATTACTAATTAATCTATTTTACTTTGTTAATTCTTCATGATTTCTATAATCATAGTTGTGGGTTTAGCTGCTCATATTAGTTGTATTATGATTGGTGATAATTGAGGTGTGCATAATTATAAACTTACAATGTCAAAATAGAATAACATAAACCCAAAATCTCCATTTGAAATTCGATGTCAAACACGTCCAAAAATTATGAACAAACTCAAAACAAAAATATCACAATGTTAATATGAATTCTGAAACAAAGGAAGTGCATAATATTATTAGAACAAACCAAAAACTGAAACAACCCAAAAATTGCCCAAAAATGTATCTCGGAAGTGCCCAGAGTCGTAATTTCCATATATCTAAAAATTTATTTGTTATTTCGAAAATCCGACTTCATATTCTTGTTCAGGAGGTCAAATGGAGTGGGGACTAGGTCTAACCTGAATTTAGAGCAACCGTATCAAAATTTGAAAATCGCAAAATGCGATTTCTAGAAGCTATTCCGCATCATCAGCGCGATGGGCACTAGCATTAAAAATGGTCCAGTTTTATTTTTTGGTCCAAGACTTTTAAGTTTCAGGCCTAGACCCTCCCATATGTGAAAATACCTATACTTAGCCATTTTCACCCTTATATCATTCAAAAACATTCCCCAATACTTAACCAAATATTTACTCCCAAATTCAAGTCCCAAAACCCTCATTCGGATCTAAGGATTTCCACTCAAGCTTCAAGTCTCCATTAAGCCTCCTTCAAGAAATTCTCTAAAGCTAAGGTATGTGGTTTCAACCATTGGGTCCTTTCGCCCATGGTGCCCAAGCCTCCCTTTTTCTAAATTTTCATGGTTTAAAGTTGATTTTATATGTGGGTCTTCTTGTTTATTAAGGGATGAACTGCATAGTGATTTGAGTTCATAGAAGTATGATTTTTTTAGCATGTTTTGAATTATAAATCTTAGATCTAATGTGAGATTTGAGGAAGAGTTTTGATGTATGTTGCTTGAGGGTGTTACAAAGTGTTGATTAATGGTTTTACATGGGATTTATATAACACCCTACATCTTAAAATACAAGTACTATGCAAATAAAACATGAAATGGCTTTTCAAATTAGCGCCAATTTTTAAAAGTGTTTCAATCTCAAATTAGAGGGCAATATGTATGTATAACGCTAAAAAAGGTCGAGTGTAAATAAGTTTTAAGTCAAATTGAGGAGATCACAACCTTAAAAGTGAGAGAAGTGAGGTGCTTGTAGGACTTAGGAAGCTAGCAGGTGAGTCACCTAATTGCTTAGGTCAAATTTGCTAACTCAACAGAGACGAGGCCCGATGTGGAATTTGTCCAAGTCCAATTATGAATAAAGTCCATGTTAAGGGTGCAACGTTAGCCCATGTTTTAGCATCATAAATGGACTATATTTTCATCCCAAGAATAATATAGAAAGGACCCAAGCACAACAAAACTCACTTGGTAAATTGGGCCAAAACTAACTAAGAGAAAGGGGAAAATAGGCAGCAAAGGCCCATCAACTTTGAAACTCAATTAGGCCCAAGTGAAAGAGCCAAGCTGCTGCATCATCACCTTGATAATATGAGGCTTAAACCACACAAGAAATATGTCCAAAAGCTCCTTTAAAAAGGCTTACAAATAGCACCTTTAAGTCATTCTTCACTTGGAAAAAAATCAGCTTTCACAAGTTTTCTCTCTATACTTTCTTAACCTAGCAAAACAGCTACAAGGAGACTTTTAGGGTTCTTGGAGAAGCCCTACACCTTTAAGGTAATGGTAAGTAAGTTTACTTATGTGTTTAGTATAGTTTTCTTATGAAAAACAAGAGACTATGTTGGTTATGTTTACGCTGAAATTATTGGACAGCATGTGTTCCAAAAGTTGTTGTACATTTTTCTTGTTTATTTGGAAGCGTTTCTCTTTTTAGTTGGATTGATTATGTTGAGTCTACTATTCTTAATGAGTATTGATTCTATAATGATGTATAAAGGCTGCTGCACCATTTTTACAGTCAGCAAAAGTGACTTCTTATGTGATATCGTAATTGCACTCGTAAACGGAATTGTGGGTTGATTGATTGAGGACTATGTCTCACGTCCTCCACCTATTTTGAGGACTGTTTTTGAATTGTTGTAGGATTGGTTGTATGTGTATACATGGTGGGGATTGTTTGGTTAAAGTTGGAACAGGTTTGGAACTGTCGACGTCGAAATATAGTGAAGGGATGTAACGTTATGCCGCCTATTTGTATGTTGCATAGAATTGTTATGTGTTGTCCTTTGTGGGCTGCTATAAGACTTTTATGGCACTGAAATAGGCTGCACATGATATGTATATGAGAAGGTGTATTAGAAAATATGAGTAGGGTGGAAAGGTTGAAAGAATACGCTCGGGTTTATAATTATCCGCTTGCTATCCGTATGTTAGTTTTTATTATATTGGGCTGCCAAGAAGTGTTTCTTTGCTACTAATACTAGTCTTATTTCCTAATATATTGTAGATAAATATTTGAAGGAAAAAATGGTCACTCCAAGGTAGTAAGGTGGTCGTACAACGAGATATGTAAGGCTACTTGATTTCGTGTTATTTGGCATGAAACATAGATCCCTCTTTGGCACATAAAGGCACTTATCAACTCTGACACAACTATCATGTCTCAACTCTTTCACATGTTCGTATGCTCCCATACATAGTCACCTTCAAATCTGCATGCATACTTGGATACTAAGATACACTAGTTCATTCTACTAAATAAAGTTCATGTGTTGTTCTACCTCCTATGCATTTCATTATTTGTGTAACCTACTCCTTTCATCATGGTGTTGTCTTTTGTGATTATTTACATGTCATATGTTGTATCTACAGTCCTACAACTCCAAATTATGACCACCAGGGTTGTAATTGAAATATAAAGTATATTGCTTGTTGATGGGTGGTAACCTGAGGGGTGGAAGAATCATCTCGCCAGGGTCGATCCTATCATGAGAGGTAGCCCAAGGGGTTAAAGGAAAAGCCTAGCCAGGGTCAATCCTGCTATAGATTTACTACTGATCCGCTGGTCATTTCAATTACTTGTTGTGCACAGATTACACAGTAAAGGTAAAATAATAAAAAGAACATAAAGTACATGATCCCGTAGTATAACTAAAGGTGGTCTCTTATCCTACACCAGTGCATAGTTTCTTTTGAGTTGTTACTTTATGTATAGTATTTCCTGCCATACATATTCAGTACATTATCTCGTATTGACATCCCTTATGGGGGACCTGCATTTCATGCTATAGGTATAGGTGCTATAAGATCTCCCCAGTAGGAGTACAGGATATCTAGCTGTTGTTACCAAGCTCCAGGTTGCTTCAGAGCTTTGTGTATCTAAAGTTTATATTTTTGCAGTGTATAGTTAGTCAAGGCGGGGCCTGTCCTGACCATTATTAGATACTTTTCCTTATCTAGAGGCTTTGTAGACTATGTAAATTAAAGTGTGGTCATATCTCATACTTTAGACACCATGGCCCTAATGGCCTAGTCATATGCATTTCCTTTTGGCTTGTTATTACTGTTTACTTTTTTAAAGGCATGTTAAATGTAGAAATCCCTTATAATATGTATAGAAAGCTCATAGATACAGGTTGGTTCTCCCGGGCCTTATTGGCAATGGGTGTCGGTCCAACTTAATGGGACTTTGGGTGTGATAGAAGTGGTATCGTAGCGGGTCGTCCTAGTGAGTCTACAAAGCCGTGTCTATATAGAATCTTGTTTATCGATGTGTTGTGCACCACATTTATACGTAGGAGGCAACATGGCATTTAAGAGTTGTTACTTTCTTTTCATTCTTTAGATCGTGCCATAGAGTCAAGTGTAATAGGTGCATTTGTTTCTAAACCCTAAATTGTTTTGTACAATAAGTATGCCAGAAACCAGGAAAAACAAAGGTAAAGAGAAGAAAGTTGAAGTGGTGGTTGGTATACCCAGTCAGGTGAGACAACAAAATGAGGTTCAAGAGGAGTGTCTGTCATAGACATCTCCAACTCCTCCAGCTCCTGATGAACCCGAAAGTAATGAAATTCCCCCAGAACTACCTGTCGATGCTACCGTGCAGGATCTAAGAAATGCAGTCCAACTATTGACTTGTATAGTTGCTGGCCAAGGTCAAAGACAGGAAGGTCCAGTTATAGGTGTAGGTGGTTCGAATAGAGAAGCTGGCAGGAGGATACGTGACTTCCTTAATTTGGACCCTCCATCCTTCAATTGTTCAGATCCTAATGAAGATCCCCAAGACTTTATTGATCAGATTCAACGCACTTTAGATGTTATGCATGTGAGTGGTACAAAAGCTATCAAGTTTAGCGACATATAGGTTGAAAGGTGTGGCTATATTGTGGTATGAAGCTTGGAAGTAATCTCAGTGTATAGATGCACCTCCAATAATTGGAAGGAGTTCAAAGAGGCATTTGTTAATCATTACTTACCATTAGAGATCCGAGAGGCTTGTGCAGATCAGTTCTTGAACCTGCACCAAGAGAATATGAGTTTGAGGTAGTATAGCCTTCAATTTGATTCCCTGGCCAGGTATGCTCCTAATATAGTTAATACTATGGCAGATAGAGTTCATCGATATGTGGATAGATTGGATATGTATCTAGTCAGAGACTTTACCATTGCTTCCTTGAGCAAAGACATGGATATCGAGAATGCAAGCTTTTGCATAGAAATTGAATGATCAAAGGCAAAGGAGAAGGATATAAGAGTTAGAAAGGGCACAGTCCAAGAGGGCCAGGTCTACAGGATAGTTTACACAGTCCCAAGGTGAGCTTATGCCTCTGTTTTCTAATAGACCACCTAGGCCATCGTCCTCCTACTCTGCAGCCAATGCTCCACCACAACTTTAGGGGTTTAGGAGAAATCAATTTGGTCCAAAAAGTGAAGTGCAAGGTGCCCGGACAGCGGGATATTCAGTAGGCCAGCAAATGACCCCTATGCAGCCTTGTAAATAGTGTGGAAGAAGTCATTCAGGTATATGTCGTGTTGGAACAGACGTTTGTTATTGGTGTGGTGCGCTAGGGCATATGATAAGAGATTGCCCGAGGAGACGTATGGGTGACATAGCACAACATACTAGATCAGTTGTCGTATCATCATCAATAGTTCCTCCAATAGGTAGGGTTCAACAAGAACCTACAGGTTGTGGTAGAGGTGTAAGAGTGGCAGCTAGCTCTAGCGAAGCCCAGAATCGCACTTATGCTCTGGGAAGTCGACAAAATTTGAAAGCTTCACCCAATGTGATAACAGGTACATTGTCCATCTTTTCACATAATGTATATGCATTAATTGACTCTGGTTCTACACTATCATACATTACCCACTAGTTGCTGGGAAGCTTAAGCAAACACCCAAATTATTGAACAACCATTTGAAGTGTCTACACCAACCACCGAATCTATTATGGCTAGAAGGGTTTATTATGACTATGTAGTAACTAACGGTTTGTGACTGTGACACATTGGCTGACCTTATTGAGCTAGAAATGGTGGAATTTGATGTTATAATGGGTATGGATTGGTTAGCTTCTTGCTATGAGAGTGTACTTCCACTTTCCAAATGAGGCAGTTCTTGAATTGGAAGGCAATGTTGGGGCGCCAAAGGGGAAGTTTATCTCTTATTTTTAAGGTTAGAAAGATGATATCTAAGGGGTATATATGTCATTTAGTTAGAGTAAGGGATATGGAGGCAGAATCACCACTCTTCAATCAGTTACAGTAGTGAATGAATTTGTTGATGTTTTCCCTGAAGAACTTCTAGGATTACCTCCAGAACGAGAGGTAGATTTTGGTATTGACTTACTCCCAGACACTCAACCTATTTCCATCCCTCCATATAGATTGGCCCCAACAGAATTGCGTGAATTGAAAGAGCAGTTAAAAGACTTATTGGAGAAGGGTTTTATAAGATCTAGTGTGTCCCCTTAGGGTGCACCAGTGTTATTTGTACATAAAAAGGATGGCACCTTGAGAATGTGTATCGACTATCGACAATTGAATAGTGTGACAATTAAGAATAAATACCCCCTCCCCAGGAATAATGATTTATTTGATCAGTTACAAGGTGCCAAATACTTTTCAAAAATTGATTTGAGATCAGGTTAACACCAAGTGAGAGTGAAGGAGAAAGATATACCTAAGACTGCTTGCAGAACAAAAAATAGAGTACTTTTTTGCCAAAAAAGATTACGTGTGCTAGATATTAATGGATTAAGAAAGAGGATAATGGAAGAAGCCTATCATTCTCGATATTCCATCCATCCAGGATCAACTAAGATGTACCATGACCTGAAGGGAATGTTTTGGTGGGGACGCATGAAAAAGGACCTTGCAGAATTTGTGGCTCAATGTCCAAATTGCCAACAAGTGAAAGTAGAACACCAAAAGCTGGGAGGTTATATGCAGTGTATAGAGCTTCCAACATAGAAGTGGGATATGACAATATGGATACCGGGTTGCCTTGCTCATTTCAGAAGTTTGACTCCATATGGGTAATAGTTGACAAACTCACAAATCACAAAGTCAGCACACTTCTTGCCAGTCAAGAGTAATTATACAGCTAAAGAGTATGCCAAGCTATACCTCAAAGAGATAGTCAGGCTACATGGAGTCCCAACCTCCATTATCTCCAATAGGGGGGCTCAATTCACTACAAAGTTTTGGAAGTCCTTCCAAAGAAGTTTAGGGACACAACTGAATTTGAGTACTGCATTCCACCCTCAAACAAACGATCAAGTAGAATTCACCATTTAGACACTTGAAGATATGTTGCGAGCTTGTGCATTGGACCTTAAAGGTAGTTGGGCGGACCATTTGTCACTTATTGAATTTGCCTATAATAATAGCTACCACTCAAGTATCAACAAGGCACCTTATGAAGCTTTATATGGAAGGAAATGTAGATCACCAATTGGATGGATTGAAGTGGATGAAACCACCTTGCTTGGGCCAGTCTAGTACAACAAGCCACAGAAAAAGTTAAGGCAATACAACAACAGCTAGAATAGCCCAAAGTTGTCACAAATCATATGCAGATGCTAGAAGGAGAGGACTGGAATTCTCAATAGGGGATTGGGTACTTTTAGAGGTGTCTCCAATGAAAGGGGTTATGAGATTTGGTAAGAAAGGAATACTGAGCCCACGCTACATAGGGCTATATAAAATTATTAAGAAGTTTGGGCAGGTTGCATATGAACTAGAGCTACCCCAAGAGCTTTCAATGGTTCATCTAGTTTTTCATGTCTCAATGCTTCGAAAATGCATAGGTGACCCATCCCATATTACTCCTATTGAAGATGTGCAGGTTACAGAAGATCTCACATATGAAGAGGTACCTATTGCTATTATGGTTCGTCAAGTTAAGAAGCTAAGGAATAAAGAAATAGCTTCAGTAAAAGTACTTTGGAGAAACTAGCAAGCAGAAAAAATAACATGGGAGGCCGAGGACGCGATGAAATCAAAATACCCTTACTCATTTAAAGCTAAAGAGGACGTCCAACATGCAGAATTGGGACACAAATAGGTATGTGTGATGGAATACTTAGTTTGTTGTCAAAAGTTTGTGTATGTAAAGGTTTTAACTTGGTTAAGCTATCCAACTGTGCTAACATTTGAGGATGAATGTTCCTAAGGGGGGAGGATGTAACACCCCACATCTTACAATACTAGTACTATGCAAATGAAACATGATATGACTTTTCAAATTAGCGCCAATTTTAAAGTGCTTGAATCTCAAATTAGAGCATATGTGTGTCTAACGCTGAAAAGGGTTGAGTATAAATAAGTTTTAAGTCAAAATGAGGAGATCACGACCTTAAATGAAGTGAGAGAAATGAGGTGCTTGTAGGACTTAGGAAGCTAGCTGGTGAGTCACGTACTTGCTGAGCTTAAATTTCCTGGCTAAATGGAGACGAGGTCCGACGTAGAATTTGTCCATGTCCGATTATGAATAAAGTCCATGTTAAGGGTGTAACTTTAGCCGATGTTTTAGCATCATAAATAGACTATATTTTCAGTCCAAGAATAATAGAGAAAGGACCCAAGTACAATAAATATCACTTGGTGAATTAGGCCAAAACTAAGAGAAAGGGGAAAAATGGGCAGCAAAGGCCTATCAACTTTGAAACCCAATTAGGCCCAAATGAAAGGGCCAAGCTGCTGCATCACCACCTTGATAATATGAGGCTTAAACCACACAAGAAAGTTGGCCAAAAGCTCCTTTAAAAAGGCTTACAAATAGCACTTTTAAGTCATTCTTAACTTGGAAAAAAATCAGCTTTCACAAGTTTTCTGTCTACACTTTCTTAACCTAGCAAAGCAGCCACAAGGAGACTTTTAGAGTTCTTGGAGAAGCCTTACACCTTGAAGGTAATGGTAAGTAAGTTTACCTATGTGTTTAGTATGGTTTTCTTATGAAAAACAAAAGACTATGTTGGTTATGTTTATGCTAAAATTATTGGACAGCATGTGTTCCAAAAGTTGTTGCATAGTTTTCTTGCTTATTTGGAAGCTTTTCTCTTTTTGGTTGGATTGATTATGAACAGAGGCTAATGGTATTAATGAGTATTGGTTCTATAATGATCTATAAAGGTTGTTGCATCATTTTTACAGTCCGCGAAAGTGACTTCTTGTGTGATATTATAATTGTGCTCGTAATAGGAACTTCTGGGCTGATTGATTGAGGACTATGGTCTCACGTCCTCCACCTATTTTGAGGACTGTTTTTGAACTGTTGTAGGACTGGTTTTATGTGTATACATGGTGGGTACTGTTTGGTTAAAGTTGGAACAGGTTTGGAACTGTCGACGTCAAAATGTAGTGAAGGGATGTAACGTTATGTCGCCTATTTGTATGTTGCGTAGAATTGTTGTGTGTTGTGATTTATGAACTGTTGTAAGACTGTTATGGCACTAAAACAGGGTGCACATGATATGTATATGAGAAGGTGTATTAGAAAGTACGCGTAGGGGTGGAAAGGATGAAAGAATACGCTCAGGTTTATAATTATGATAGCTTGCGCCCGTATGTTAGTTTTATGATATTGGGTTGCCAAGAAGTGTTTCTTTGCTGCTAATGCTAGTCTTATTTCCTAATATATTGTAGATAAATATTTAAGGGAAAAAATGATCACTCCAAGGTAGTAACGAGGTCATACAATGAGGTATGTAAGGCTACTTGATTTCGTATTATTTGGCATGAAACATA
>JAOTQR010085776.1:0-35965 GCA_025774065.1 Solanum ossicruentum
TTGTGAAGTAGCAGTTAGTCAATGCAACTTTCGACGCTCATCATGGGTCATCTGAAAACAGTCGCGCTATGTTTTTATACATAGGGGTCAGGCTTGCGTACATCCGACCCCCCTTTACCCCGCAATGGGTGGGAGCCTTTTGAGGCAATGGGGTAATGTTATTGTTATTGTATATTCATAATCAGGGGAAAAAATTGAGTGGGAAATTGGTATAACCCTGATTTTACATCAACCGTAGTGAAAAATAATTTTCCAAAAATTTGATTATCTAGTGGCGATCCGCGACCAGACTGCGACGCATAATAGGCGTGGATCAATGTATGCCCTGTGCATTGGCTTCGGGATGCGGACCTATCGTGGAGCAATATTAGTTTTTCCTTCACTTTTTTATCTCAGCCTAAGGCATTGAGGCATTGGCCCAGTGCCTACCCATGCATAAAAACATCTATACTTAGCCATTTTTCAACTCTATGTCATTCAAAACATTCTTAAAATCCTCTCTAACACTTAGCCAAGTATTTCATCCAAATTCATATGTCCCGAGCTTAATTTCGAATCTCAAGAAGTTTATTCAAGCTTCAAATTCTCTTCAAGACTACATTAAGAAAATCCCCAAATTTGAGGTATATGAGTTTCAACCGTTGAGTCATTTTACCCATGGTGCCCAACCTTCCTTTTTATGAAAATTTGCATGATTTCAAGTTGTATTATCTATTTATATCTCTTATTATGAATTATGATTATAAACTATGTTGGGGTTTTATGAAATGTGATTGACTATGCTTGTTTTGATGATGGGTTTCAATGTATCCTTCATGAGGGCATTACCATGTGTTGGTGGGTTTATTTACATTAAGATTTCTCATACTATTTCACTCTTGAATTGTATGATTTCGAACTAGCATTACACACCCACCAAGTGTTTGATAAAATATCTTGATAATGACTCTTAAGTTTTTGATGGCCTCTTGTAAGGATTATGAATCAAGTGACTCGATGATGGTTAAGGGATTGTATGTATGTATTGAATCCATGAAAAGTATCTATGGTGTCGCATGTTAACCACACCTTGTCGGGGGTGATATGCCCGTATTATCATGTTGAGGGGTAGATACCTTGACCACCATTTCGAGGGGAGACATGCCTATACTACCATGTTGAGGGGTAGATACCTTGACCATCTTGTCGGGGAGTGACATGCCCGCACTACCATGCTAAGGGGAAGATACCTTGACCACCTCACTGAGGGGGTGACATGCCATGGATTCCAAGTAATAGTTGTTTGGTCTATGATTATTGTCTCTTCCTACACATATATTATGTTCCATATAAGAATGTTTTACTTCAAGCATTGATCATGCGTGCGATATTGTATTATACTTATCCATTGCTTATGATTATGCGTTTTTACTATGTTGGCTATGTCATGTTGCATTGCATCCTACATACTTAGTACATTCAAATGTACTAACGCATACTCTATGTCTACATGATATTACCATGTAAGAATCGGAAGTCCTCGTGATCATCCTCCACGTGGTTAGTTTTTGGCATCTTGAAGATAAGCTTATGGTGAGTCCTCAAGTTCAGGGACACTAGCTATACTTCTCTTGGTTTTGCTATTTCTTTATGTTAAACTCTTGATACTATGAGGTTAAACTCGAAAATTGTCTTGGCCCCTGCTCTAGTCTATGTTTAGAGGTGTTCTTGGAACAAATAATATACTTATGCTTTGAGCTATCACAACCCAAGCCTAGGGCCTAGACATGACTGGCGAATGGGTAACCCGAAAGGACCCCAAACAAGCTTCATAACTTATCATTACATATCCTTGGTCGCGGAAGCAATTAAAATGACATTGAGAAATAAGCATAAGCAAGGGAATTGGGACTAAGGGTACCTTAATTCATATCATAACATCAAAAAACAAGAGAGTCAAGACTCATAACTTAGATAAATATCATGTCCAACAACACCTCTACTACATCGATAAGAGCGGGGGCCAAGGCAAGCAACCGGGCTCACCCTTAGAATAAATACATAATAAAAAGAAGATATCCTTAATACATAGCAAGAGTTCATAAGCAACGTCCCGAAGTGGAGGACTCGCCAACAAACTTATAGAACAATTAAACTATCTATGTGGAGGAGGAGGATGATCAAGCAGTGCACCGGTTCTTACATGGTGACATCATGTAGGCATAGAGTATGCGTTAGTATGTTTGAATGTACTAAGTATGTAGGATGCAAAGCAATAAGTGATGTAACATAATCGAAATGCATAATCATATGCAATAGATAGCATACTAATAATATGACATTTATGAATGATACTTGTAGTAAAATTATGCTTATATAGAACATAATACAAGTGTAAGGAGTGACCATTATTGTGCAAACCAAGGCCTACCACCCCCTTGTATAGGCGCATGAGGTACAAACCCCTTCATGAGATTGATGGAGTAGAAACCCCCAATGGGATGATGGGTACAAACCCCCAACAAGGTTGATGAGTATAAACCCTCAACAAGTTTACCCGTGCCTACCACCCCCCGGATTAGGTGATGAAGGTACTAACCTCGCAACAAGGTTACCCGGGCCTACAACCCCCTGAGTTAGGCTTGGTCATCCCCAATCACTATAGAGATAATATCCTATATATACACTCCTCTCATCGTCATATACAAACATTCCCTTTCATCATCGTTCCGTGATCATTTCATCATCATCTCTTTATCATTTCATCATTATATAGTTATTCAATTCATAAGACATACATAAGCCCTATAATTTCACAAGAAACCATAACCAAACATTTTATCAAACACTTAGAGGGTGTATAGTGCTAGAATAAAATTATGCAATTCAAGAGTGAAATCATGCAAGAAAATTCAATGCAAAACGTTCAACAGATACTTGGCAACATCAAGCAATATGCATCAAAATCCTTCATCAAATCTTACTATAGATCTTAGATTCATAGCTCAAAATATAGTAAAATAGTCACAATTTCATAAGCCCAACATAATATATAGTGATTTTCATATAATAAATAAGACCCACGAGTAAATCATCTTTAAATCATGAAATTTAGGGGTAAAAGGAGTTTTAGGCATCATGCATGAAAGGAACCCATGAAAGAAACCCACATACCTTAGTTTTGGAGATGAACTTGATAAAGGTTGAAGATGGAGACTTGATGGTTGAATACAATCCTTATGAATCTTGAAATAGTTTTGAGACTTGAGTTTACGAGTAAAATATTAGGCTAAGTGTTTGAATGTGTATTTGGAAATATTTAGAATGATATGAGGTGAAAATAGCTATGTGTAGGTATTTTTACATTTGGAAACACTTAGGCCCTAGACTTCAAAGTCTTGGACCGCAAGAAAAATAACTGGACAGAAAAAGATACATGTCCGCATCGCGAACGGGATGCAAGAATAGAGTTTCTTTATCTGCGAGCCCTTGGCGCGTTGCGCCAGGGGCGCAAAAAGCTCTCTTGAAATCGTCATTTGGAAAATCAAAATTGCTAATCATTTGATCTTGAGTCGAGCTTAGACCCATTTTCTACTCAAGCCAACCCCCTAAATAAGAATATAAAGTCGAATTTTCGATATTAGACATAGATTTTGAGATATAAAGAAATTACGATTTCACACTTTTGAGGTACATTTTCAAGCACTTTTTGGAGTCGTTACAATATCTCCCCTTAGGATTATTCATCCCCGAATGTCAAAGAGATGTATATGAGAGACATAAACATGACACTTTCATCTCACATAGAGATGCAATAATGCACTTATACATCATTTCAAAAATGTCATCATAAGTGTAAAATCATCATGAACTTGTCAATTTAAACATGAACATATGCAATGATATGAGGGCTGAACTTAAGATTTGAGATCATATAAAGGACTTAGATCAATACCTTAGGCTTGAGTGAGTGGAAAAGGTAAGGATATTACTTTTGCATGTCCTCTTCTGCCTTCCAAGTAGCACTCTAAACTTGTTGATTCCTCCAAAGTACCTTAACGGAAGCCACGTCTTTGTTTCTCAACCTTTTCACATCCCTATCCAAAATCTGAATCAGTACCTCTTTATATATCAAATTATCTTCAACCACACCTACAACATCATGAGGCACAATTGCATTTTGATCACCCACACATTTCCTTAACATGGACACATGAAATACCGGGTGAACCAAATCCATTTCTCTAGGCTATTCCAACTCATAAGCTACCCTTCCAACCCTTCTCATCACCCTATAAGGACCCACATATCTTGGGATCAACTTACCCTTCTCATCAAAATAGACCACCCCCTTCATGGATGACACCTTCAAGTAAACCAAATCACCAACTCAGAATTCAAGATCCCATTTCCTCACATCGACATAGGATTTTTGGCAACTTTGGGCTGTCTTTAACATTTCTGTAATCGTCCCTACTTTCTCAAGAGCCTCCATAACATGATTTAGTCCTAACAAAGCTATCTCACCAATCTCAAACCACCCAACCAGTGATCTACAACGTCTACCATAAAAGGCCTCAAATAGAGCCATACCGATGCTAGAATGATAGCTATTGTTGTAGGCTAACTCAATCAATGGGAGATGATCATCCCAACTACCCTTAAGCTCCAACACGCATGCTTCGAGCATATCCTCAAGGGTTTGTATGGTCCTTTTAGCTTGGTCATCCATTTGAGGGTGGAAGGCTATAGAAAGCTTAACTCTTGTACTAAGAGCCCTTTGGAAAGATCTTCTAAAGATGTGAAGTGAAATTGAGTTCGATGATTCGATATGATAGATAGTGGAACCCCATGCAATCTCACCAAGTCATAGTTGTATAACCCTGCATAATCTTCAACCCATATGTGGTCTTAATTGGTGTAAAGTGAGTCGATTTTGTTGTCCTATCAACCATAACCCAAATAGAATCAAAACCTTTTCTAGTCTTGGGAAACCCAACCACAAAATCCATATTAATCACTTCCCATTTCCAAGTCAAAATCTCTATGTCTTGGGTTAGGCCACCTGACTTTTGATGTTCGGCTTTTACTTGTTGACAACTATGACAACCTGAAACGAATTTGGCAATATACCTTTTCATGCCTCCTCACCAATACACATCCCTCAAATCTCTATACATTTTGGTGGAACTGGGGTGGATAGAATAAGAAGAGTTATGGGTCTCATCAAGGATATTTTCTATCAATCCATCTACACATGGTACAGACAACCTACTTGGACCTAAGGGCACTATATCCCCCTTAGGAGAAAACCTCCACCTTGCCCTCTTTCACCAAGGCCTTCAACTCTAACAAGGAGGGATCAAGATCTTGCTTTGTCATCACCTCATCAACTAAGAAAGACCTAGAACCATCCACAACAACAACATCACCCCTACCAACCTCCTCCAATCTATCCCCCAACCTAGCCAACCATGTACTTCCCTAGCCATCTTCTTCTCACCATCATCAACATGAGCTAGGCTACCCAAGGACACCCTACTTAAGGCATTCGCCACCGCAGTTTCCTCACTCGGATGATAATGCACACCCATAGCATAGTCTTTAAGAAGTTCTAGCCACCTTCTTTGCCTCAAGTTGAGATTTTTTTGAGTGAAGACATATTGGAGGCTCTTGTGGTCGGTGAGCACATCCAAATGCACCCTATACAAATAATGTCGCCAAATTTTCAAAGAAAACAATACAGTGGCCAATTAAAGAACATTAGTAGGGTAGTTCTTTTCATGCAGTTTGAGTTGCCTAGAAGCATAGGTTATCACCTTACCATTTTGCATTACCACACAATCCAAACCAACTCTAGAAGCATCACAATACACCACAAGCCCCTCAAGCCCATCCTGTAGTGATAATATAGAGTGTACATAAGCCTATCTTTCAAGGTGTGGAAGCTCTTCACATATTCATCGGTCCACATAAACTTAGCCTTCTTTTGAGTTAATTTTGTCAAAGGAGAAGCAATAGAAGAGAACCCATTCACAAACCTCCGATAATACCCTGCTAAGCCCAAGAAACTCCTAATGTTCGATGGGGTCAATAGTCTAGGCCAATTTCTAATCATATTTTTTTTCTTAGGATCAACCTTTATACCATCCCCCGACACCATATGCCATAGGAAAGCGACTTCCTTCAACCAAAACTCACACTTCCCGTATTTAGCATACAATTTCTCCTTTCTCAATATTTGTAAAATAACCCTCAAATGAGCCCTATTCTCCTTCTCACTACAAGAATAGATCAAAATATCATCAGTGAAGACCACAACAAAGGAGTCAAGGTAGGGTTTGAAGACCCTATTCATAAGGTCCATGAAGATGGCCAGTGCATTGGTCAACCCAAAAGGCATCATAACAAACTGATAATGCCCATATCTAGTCTGGAAGGCCATCTTGGGAGTATCACACTCCCTCACCTTTACTTGGTGATACCCAGACTGAAGATCAATCTTAGAGAAATGGCTAGCCCTTTGCAATTGGTCAAAGAAATCATCAATCCTTGGATGAGGATACCTATTCTTGATGGTGACCCTATTAAGTTACCGATAGTCAATACATATCCCTAAGGGACCCATCCTTCTTTTTCACAAACAACATCAGTGCACCCAAGGTGATTGGCTAGGCCTAATGAACCCCTTCACTAACAAGTCCCTCAATTGCTACTTCAACTCCTTCAACTCCTCCGGGGCCACAGGGTAAGGGGGAACAGATGGGTTGAGTATTCGGAAGAAGATGTATACTAAAATATATTTCATTTTCGGGAGGAACACCAGGAAGTCATTTGGGAAGACATCAAGAAACTCATTTATAACCGAAACTGACTCTATGGGAAGGACTTTAGACTCCACATCCTTAACCCTCACAAGATGGTAAAGACACATCTTAAAGATCATCTTACGGGCTTTAATGCAAGAGATAAACCTACCCTTGACCATCACATCATGACTCCCCCACTCAAGGATGGGTTCATTTGGAAATTTGAATTTGACCCTATGAGTTCTATAATCAATAGAAGCATAGTAGGCATGCGGCCAATCCATCTCAAGAATGACATAAAAATCAACAATGTCTAGCTCAATAAGATCACAAGGAAACAATTTATGCAATACGCAAATAGGACAACTTCTATAAACTTTCCTAGTAATAATAGATGCCCTAATAGGAGTGGACACCTCATATGACTGATACAACAACTCGGGGGCCAACATGGAACTTTTTGGCAACAAAGGGGGTGACAAAAGAAAGAGTGGCACCCAGATCAATTAATGCATATAATCAAAGTCAAATATTTTCAATATACCAGTAACAACATCAGGGAATTCATCAACCACTTGCCTTCTATGCAAAGCATAAAATCGGTTGTGCCTTGAGGCACCATCTTGTTGGCCACCTTTCCCCAAAGAGACCTAATTAGCACCTTGAGCATGAATCTCCTTACCATTATTGTGATTTTGAGGGCAATCTATTGCCTTATGCCCCATTTCTCCATAACCATAGCAAGCACAAGTATCCCTAAAGCATGGGCCACCATGAACCTTACTACACTTCAGACATACATCAATAGGAGCCACACCCCTACCACCTTGGGCCATCGAAAAGTTATTTGCAACCCTCCTTGTAAATGCATGAGAAGACCTTTGGCCTCGTTGGAATTGGCCACACTTTTGGAACTTACCCTCAAAACGGACTCTCTTGGCCTCATGACCCCTTCTCTTCCTCAATTTTTCCTCTTCCATTTGTTCGGCATAGGTCATTAAACAGACAAGTCCATGTCACTAATCACCAACATTCTTCACTAACCAAGTCAAAGACACCCTTAACAAATTTGTTCATTCTTGACCTTGGGTCGGCAATCAAGTGAGGGAAAATCTTTAAAAGTTGGGTGGACTTAAGGGCATACTCCCTCACACTCATGGACCCTTGTCTCAAAATCATATATTCCACCAACTTAGCTTCCCTAAGTTCAAGGGGGAAGAACTGTGTAAGGAAGAGCACCTTGAACTCCTCCCAAAACACAACATAGTTGACTCCCTTTTCCTCCTTCTATTGGTTGTACCACATTTGTGCTACCCCTTTGAGTTGGTAAGCAGCCAACTCCGCCTTATCCTCCAGCCTCACACCCATAATAGACAAAATCTTGTAAACCTCATCAATGAATTCTTAAGGAACCTCACTCACCTTTGATCCATGGAATTCCGGGGGATTCATTCTCACGAAGACTCTCACCCGAGAGGCCGGTGTAGGAGCATGAGGGGCTTGGGCCTCTTTATTGGCTTGATTAGCCACCACTTGTGCAAGCAAGGTGACAATATCTCTAAGCTCTCAATTGATCGGTTGCTCCTCAGGGGTGCGGGCTCATCTTCCTCTCGTGTTAGGCATGATCTTGCATAGCAAAGAACAAGAGTTAGGGGAGGAAAGATTACTCCAACTCTATAGCATGAATTAGAACATGAAGAAGGGAAATAATTCCTAAAACGTCTCATAGCCTCCTTCTCACAATTGTGGTGCACAACACAATCATGAATAGGACTCTAATAAATGTGGTGCGTTAGACTCCGAGGATCTAACAACCTAGTGCTCTAATACCATCTTTGTCATGACCTAAGCCTAGGGCCTAGACGTGATAGTTGGATGGGGAACACAAAGGGACCCCAAAAAATCCTCATAGCTTATCATTTGCACATCCTTGATCGTGGAAACAATTAAAATGACATTGAGAAATAAGCATAAGCAAGGGACTTGGGATTAAAGGCTCCTTCATATCATAATATCAAGAAACAAGAGAGTCAAGAGTCATAACTTAGATACATATCATGTCCAACAACATCTCTACTACATAGATAAGAGTGGGGGCGACGTCAAGCAACCGGGCTCACCCTCATAGTCAATATATAACAAAAAGAAGTTAGTCTTAATATATAGCAAGAGTTAATAAGAAACATCCCCGAAGTGGAGGACTCACCAACAAGCTTGTAGAACAATCAAACTATCCACGTGGAGGAGGAGATTGATCAAGCGATGCACTAATTACATTATGGTGACATCATGTAGGCATAGATTGTACATTCGTACGTCTGAATATACTAAGTATATAGGATGCAATGTAATAAGTGATGGTAACATAATCAAAATGCATAATCATATGCAATAGATAGCATACTAACAATATGACATGTATGAATGATACTTGAAGTAAAATCATGCTTATATAGAACATAATACGAGTATAAGGAGTAACCATCACAGTGCAAGCCAAGGTGTAGCAACCCCTTGGATAGGGGCGTGAGGTACAAACCCCTTCATGAGGTTGATGGAGTACAAAACCCCCATCAAGATTGATGTTGTACAAATCCCCCAATGGGTTGTTGGAGTACAAACCCCCCAACGGGTTGATTGATACAAACCCCCAACAACTTTGATGAGTACAAACCCCAAACAAGGTTACCTGAGCGTAAAACCCCCCAAATTAGGTGATTAAGGTTCTAACCCCTCAACAAGGTTACCCGGGCCTACAAAACCCCGAGTTAGGCTTGGTCATCCCCAACATAATAGAGATAATATCATATATATACACTCCTCTCATCGTCATATACATACATTCCCTTTCATCTTCGTTCCTTTATCATTTCATCATCATCTTATCATCATTTCATCATCATATAGTTATTCAACTCACAAGACATGCATAAGCCCTTCAATTTCACAAGAAACCATAATCAGACATTTTATCAAACACTTAGAGGGTGTGCAGTGCTTGTGTAAAATCATACAATTCAAGAGTGAAATCATGCGATAAAATTTAATGTAAAACCTTCAACAGATACTTGGTAGCACCCTCAAGAAATATGCATCAAAACCCTTCATCAAATCTTACAATAGATCTTAGATTTATAGTTCAAAATATAGTAAAATAGTCACAATTTCATAAGCTCAACATAATGTACAGTGATTTTCATAATAAATAAGACCCATGAGTAAATCATCTTTAAGTCATGCAATTTAGGGGTAAAAGGAGTCTTAGGCATCATGGGTGGAAGGAACCCATGAAAGAAACCCACATACCTTAACTTTGGAGATGAACTTGATGAAGGTTGAATATGGAGACTTGATGGTTGAATATAATCCTTATGAACCTAGAAATAGTTTTGAGACTTGAGTTTAGGAGTAAAATATTAGGCTAAATGTTTGAATGAGTATTGGAAATATTTAGAATGATATGAGGGTGAAAAATAGCCAAGTGTAGGTATTTTTACGTTTGGGAACACTTAGGCCCTAGAATTCAAAGTCTTAGACCGTAAGAAAAATAACTGCACAGAAAAATATACATGTCCGCATCATGGACAGGACGCAAGAATAGAGTTTCTTTATCTGCGAGCCCTTGGCGCGTCGCGCCAGGGGCGTGAAAAGCTATCTTGAAATTGTAACTTGGAAAATCAAAACTGCTAATCATTTGATCTTAGGTCAGGGTTAGACCCATTTTCTACTCAAAATGACCCCCTAAAAAAGAATATAAAGCCGAATTTTCGATATCACACCCAAATTTGAGATATATAGAAATTATGATTTCAGGCACTTCCGAGGCACATTTTGTGGAACTTTTGGAGTCGTTACAATATCTCCCCCTTGGGAATATTCATCACCAAATGTCAAAGAGACATATATGAGAGACATAAACATGACACTTTTAGCTCACAAAGAGATGCAACAATGCACTTAAACAATATCTCAAAAATCTCATCATAATGTAAAATCATCATGAACTCGTCAATTTAAACATGAAAATATGCAATGACATGAGGGTTGAACGTAAGACTTGAGATCATATAAAGGACTTAGATCAATACCTTAGGCTTGAGAGTAGTGGAAAAGGTAAGGATATTACTTTTGCATGTCCGCTTTGGCCTCCCAAGTATCACTCTAAACTTGTTGATTCCTCTGAAGTACCTTAACGAAAGCCATCTCTTTGTTTCTCAACCTTTTCACTTGCCTATCCAAATTCTTAACAGGTACCTCTTTATATATCAAATTATCTTCAAATGCACCTACAATATTAAGAGGCACAATTGTATTTGGATCACCCACACATTTTCTCAACATAGACACATGAAATACCGGGTGAGCCAAATCTATTTCTCTAGGAAATTCCAACTCATAAGCTACCTTGCCAACCCTTCTCATCATCCTATAAGGACCCACATATCTTGGGCTCAAATTTCCCTTCTTATCAAAATGGACCACCCCCTTCATGGGTGACACCTTCAAGTAAACCCAATCATCAACTCAGAATTCAAGATCCCGTTTCCTTATATCGACGTAGGATTTTTGATATCACGCATGAATTTTGAGATATATGAAAATTATGATTTCGTGCACTTCTAAGACATATTTTTGGACACGTTTTGGGGTCATTACATGATCTTTGGCTCATTTATGTTTTATGCTATTAAAGACTTCTCGTAGTCCCATTTTCCCTTGTTTATATTCTTGTTGTTGTTTACTTTATTTCTATGACCAAGGATGTGTTATCGATATGCTAAGAGGCTTGTTTAGGTCCCATCGAATTCCCATTCACAATGTCACGTGTAGGTCCTAGGCTTGGGTTGTGAAAAACTTGGCATCAGAGTACTAGGTTGTTAATGATCCTCAGAATCTAACACACCACACCGATTAGAGTCTTGTTCATGTTTGTGAAGTGCACCACCACTATGAGCAAGAGGCTATGAGGCATTTTAGGAAATGTTTCCCTTCATCATGATCTATGTCATACATTAGGTGTAATGTAAGTATTTTCCTCTAAACGAATGTTCTTTGCTATTTTAGATCATGCCTATTCCAAGAGGAAGAAAAGCCCGTGCTCCCGAGGAGCAATCGATCCCTTCCACTTGTCAAGCTTCTCATGATGGGGTGAACGACCCATAAAGAGTTTTGGGATGCTATTACCATGTTTCCCTATGCCATGACTAATCAAATCAACCAAGGGGCCCGAGGCCCTCATGCTCCTACTCCGACTTCAAGGGTGAGGGGTTTCACTAGAATGAACCCACCGGAGTTCAATGGGTCTAAGGTGGATGAGGATCCACAAGAATTCATTGATGAGGTGTATAAAGTGTTATCCTTTATGGAGGTTAACTTGGAGGAGAAAGAAGAGTTGGTGGACTACCAACTTAAAGGGGTGGCTCAAATATGGTTCACTCAATGGAAGATGGAGAAAGGGAATGGTGATGCTATCCCTTGGAAAGAATTCAAAGCGGCATTTCTCAACCGGTGTTTCCCTCTTGAGCTTAGGGATGCCAAAATGATGGAATTTATGAATCTTGCAAGGGTCTATGAGTGTGAGGGAGTATGCCCTTATGTTCAACCAACTCTCCAAGTATGCCCCGCACTTGGTTGTTGAGCCAAGGTCTAGAATGAATAAATTTTTGTCGGCTGTATCCAACTTGGTCAAAGAAGAATGTCGTACCTCCATGTTGATAGGTGATATGGATTTTTCCACCTCATGACTTATACTGAACAACTAGAGAGGGAAAAGTTGAGAGAGAGAAGAAGTGGTGAGGCCAAGAGGGCCTGTCATGAAGGTGGATTCCAAAATCCCAAAGGGTGGCCGATTTCATCAAGGCCAAAATTTCTCTTCCAATGCTCCTAATAGGAGGTTTGCTTATGATAATCAAAGATTATAAGATTGTGGTGGTGTGATGCCTAACCCTATGTGCCCAAGATGTGGTAGGGGCCATAATGACCCATGTTTGAAGAACACAATGCTTGCTATGGTTGTGGTGAGGTGGGTCATAAGGTGATTGATTGTCCACATGCACCAAACAAAGGTAGAGATGGTCATCCACTAGGCCAATTTACAATGTGGGTTCAAAGGGAAAAGGAGGCCAACAAGAGGGTTCCCCAAGACAAAATAAGTTCTATGCTCTTCAAAGGAGAAAAGGGGTAGATGAGGTGCCCGATGTCATCATTGGTATGTTAAAGGTTTTGATTTTGATGTGTATGCTTTGATTAATCCAAGAGCCACTCTTTCTTTTATTACTTATTTTGTTGCCAAAAAGCTTCATGTTAGCCCCAAATTATTGTGTGAACCCTATGAAGTATCTACCCCGTTAGTGAGTCTATTGTTGCTAAAAGAGTCTATAGAAATTGTTCCAATATTCAAATTGTATAAAATCTTGCCTTGTGGTTTCGTTGAGTTAGATATGGTGGATTTTGATGTCATTCGTGGGATGAATTGGTTGCATGCATGCTATACTTCTATTGATTGTAGAACTCTAGGGTCAAATTCCAATTCCCAAATAAACCCATCCTTGAATGGAAAGTTGTGATGCAATGGTCAAAGGTAGATTCATTTCTTGCATTAAAGCCCAAAGGTTGATTTATAGGGGGTGTCTCTATCATCTTGTGAGGGTTAGGGATGTTGAGTCTAACGTCCTTCCTATAGAGTCAGTTTTGGTGGTTAATGAGTTCCTTGATGTCTTTCCTAATAAGCTTCCCAGTGTTACTCCCGAAAGAGAAATAGACTTTGGAATAGACCTCCTCCCCGATACTCAACCCATTTCTATTTCCCTTTATTGTATGGCCCTAGCGGAGTTGAAGGAGCAATTGAGGAATTTGTTGGAGAAGGGTTTTGTAAGGCCTAGTAAGACCCCTTGGGGTTCACCAGTGTTATTTGTGAAGAAGAAGGATGGTTCTCTTAAAATGTATTGATTACCGGCAACTTAATAGAGTCACCATCAAGAAGAAGTACCCTCTACCAAGGATTGATGAACTTTTCGACCAACTTCAAAGGGCTAGTCACTTCTCTTAGGTTAATCTTCGATCCCGGTATCACCAAGTGAAATTGAGGGAGTGTGACACTCCAAAAACGACATTCCGGATTAGGTATGGGCACTTTGAGTTTGTGTTTATGTCCTTTGGGTTGACTAATGCATCGACTATACTAACAGATCTTATGAATAGGGTCTTTAAACCCTACCTTGACTTGTTTGTGGTGGTTTTTATTGATGGTATCTTGATCTATTTCCATAGTGAGGAGGAACATGTTAATCACTTAAGGGTGGTATTGTAAATCTTGAGGGAGGAGAAATTGTATGCAAAATATGAAAATTATGAGTTTTGGTTAAAAGAGGTTGCTTTCCAGGGCATGTGATGTCGGGTAGTGGCATTAGGGTGGATCCTAAGAAGATGGAGGTGATTAGAAATTGGCCTAGACCATTGACTCTATCGGACATTAGAAGTTACTTGGGTTTTGGCGGGTTATTACTGGAAGTTTGTAAATAGGTTCTCTTCTATTGCTTTTCCCATGACTAAGTTGACCAAAACTAAGGCAAAATTTATGTGGATTGATGAATGTGAGAAGAGTTTCCAAACTTTGAAGGATAAGCTTGTCTCCGCTCCTATCTTGTCTCTACCAGAAGGGTTAGAAGGGTTTGTTGTGTATTGTAATGGCTCAAGATTTGGTTTGGGGTGTGTGTTGATGCAAAGTGGTAAGGTGATAGCATATGTCTCTAGACAACTTAAGGTACATGAGAAGAATCACCCTGCCCATGATCTTGAATTGGTGGGCGTTTTTTTTTTTTGAAAATTCGGTATCACTACTTGTATGGGGTGTATGTTGATGTGTTTACCAATCATAAAAGTCTCCAATATGTGTTCACCCAAAAAGATCTCAACTTGAGACAAAGAAGGTGGTTAGAGCTTCTCAAACATTATGATATGAGTGTGAATTATCACCCTGACAAATCTAATATTGTGGACGATGCTTTAGTAGGGTTTCTATGCATAGCTTAGCTCACATTGATGATGGTAGCAAAGAGGTAACTAGAGAGGTCCATCGATTGGCAAGATTAGGGGTTAGGTTGGAAGAATTTGATAACGATGGTGTAGTGGTTGTTGATGGTTCCAAGTCTTCCTTGATTGAAGAGGTGAAGGCAAGGAAAGATCTTGACCCTGCCTTGTTAGAATTGAAAGCCTCGGTGAGAGATGGTAAAGAGGAGGTTTTCTCCCAAGGGGGAGATGGTGCCCTAAGGTACTTAGGTAGATTGTGTGCGCCTTGTGTTGATGACTTGAAAAAGAAGATTTTAGATGAGGCTCATATTTCTTCCTCTTCTATTCACCTCGGTTCTACAAAGACGTATAGAGATTTGAGGGAAGTGTATTGGTGGGGTGGTATGAAGAGAGACATTGCCAAGTTCATATCCGGATGTACAATTGCCAACAAGTGAAAGCTGAACATCAAAGGTTGGGTGGCCTAGCCCAAGATATAGAGATTCCTACTTGGAAGTGGGACGAAACAACATGGATTTTGTGGTCGGGTTGCCTAAGACTAGAAAGCATTTTGACTCTATTTGGACTGTTGTTGATAGAATGAGAAAGTTAGTTCATTTCATACAGGTAAAAACTACCTATGGTGCTGAAACTTATGCCAAATTGTAGATTCATGGGTTCTTAGATTCATGGGATGCCCTTGTTTATCATTTCGAATCGTGGTGCCTAATTCACTTCTTACATTTGGAGGTCCTTCCAAATATGTCTTGGTACCAAGGTAAAGCTTAGCACTGCCTTTCATCCTCAAACGGATGGCCAAGCAAAGAGAAATATCCAAACTCTTGAGGATATTCTTAGAGCTTGTGTTTTGGAGTTCAAGGTAAGTTGTGATGAAAACCTTCCACACATTGAGTTTGCTTACCACAATAGTTATCATTCAAGCATTGGTATGGTTCCTTTTGAAGCTCTTTATGGTAGACGTAGTAGGTCCTCAGTTGGATGGTTTGAGGTGGGGGAGATGGCTTTGCTAGGTCCAGATTTGGTCATGTAGGATTTGGAGAAGGCGAGGTTGATTAGGAGAGATTGAAAACAGCCCAAAGTAGACAAACATCCTATTCCGATGTGAGGAGAAGGGATCTTGAATTAAGGTTGGTGATTGAGTCTATTTGAACATCTCACCCATGAAGGGTGTGGTTCGATTTGGCAAGAAGGGTAAATTGAGCCCAAGGTTTATGGATTCTTAAAGAGTGTTGAGGAGGATTGGTAAGGTTGCCAGTGAGTTGGAGTTGCCTATTGATATGAATATTATTCATCAGGTTTTCCATGTATCAATGTTGAGAAAGTGTGTGGGTGACCCAAGTTCTATTGTTCCTTTGGATGTTGTAGGTGTAGTAGAAGACAATTTGACTTATGAGGAGGTTGTAGTAGAAATTTTGGATAGACAAGTGAAGAAATTGAGAAACAAGGATGTAGCTTCCGTTAAGGCTCTTTGGAGAAACCAACAAGTTGAAAGTGTCGCATGGGAAGCCAAGGCGAACATGAAAAAGCGATATCCATATCTCTTCCACTCTACTCAAACCTAAGGTATTAATTTAAGTTCCCCTTATATGATTTAAAGTTCTAAGTTTTAGCCCTTATGTCATTTGCATGCATTCATATTTATATTGACAAATTTATGATGATTTTTGACACTTATGTTGAGATTTTTGAAAATGGTGCTTAAGTGCATTGTTGCATTCTTGTGGGCTGATTTATTGATGATTACTTCTCTTATGTACACTTCTTTTACATTCGGAGATGAATGTTCCCAAGGGGGAGATATTGAAACTCCCAAAAAGTGCCCGAAATTGTGCCTCAGAAATGCCCATAACGTAATTTCCATATATCTTAAAATTTATGCGTGATATCGAAAATCCGACTTCATAGTCGCGACTAGGGGGAAATTGACTGAGAAATGGGTTTAATGATTTTAGAGCAACCATAGTGAGAATTTGCTTATCTAGTGGCAAATAATTTTTCCTTCAATTTTTTCATCTCGGCCCAATGCCCGCCCATGCGTAAAAACACCTATACTTAGCTATTTTTCAACTCTATGTCATTCAAAATATTCTCAAAACCCTCTCCAACATATCCAAATATATCATCCAAATTCAAGTGTCCTAAGCTTAATTCCAGATCTCAAGAACTTCATTCAAGCTTCAAATTCTCTTCAAAACTACATCAAGAAAATCCCCAAATTTGAGGTATGTGGGTTTCAACCATTGGGTCATTTCCCCCATGGTGCCCAACCTTCCTTTTTATGAAAATTTGCGTGATTTCAAGTTGTATTATCTATGGGAATCTCTTATTATGAATTATGATTATAAACTATGTTGGGGTTTTATGAAATGTGATTGACTATGCATGTTTTAAGCTATGAAACTATGGTCTATTGTGACATTTGATGATGCGTTTCAATGTATCTTTCATGAGGGTGTTACCATGTGTTGGTGGGTTTATTTATATTAAGATTTCTCCACTATTTCACTTTTGAATTGATTATTTCAAACTAGCATTACAGACCCGTCAAGTGTTTGATTAAGGATTCTTAAGTTATTGATGAACTATTGTATGGATTGTGAATCAAATGACCCTATGATGGTTAAGGGAATGTATGTATGTATTGAATTCATGAAAAGTATCTATAGTGCTGCAAGTTTACTACATCTTGTCGGGGGGTGACATGATCATACTACCATGTTGAGGGGTAGATACCTTGACCACTTTATCGAGGGGTCGCATGCCCGTATTACCATGTAGAGGCATAAATACCTTGAACACCTTAGCGAGGGGGTGACATACCATGTATTCCAAGTAGTAGTTGCTTGATCTATGATTATGGTCTCTTCCTACACATGTATTATGTTTTATACAAGCATGTTTTACTTCAAGCATTGATCATGCATGCCATATTGTATTATACTTATCCATTGCTTACGATTATGCATATTGACTATGTTGGCTATATCTTATTGCATTGCATCCTACATACTTAATACATTCAAATGTACTAATGCATACTCTATGCTTACATGATGTTACCATATAGGAACTGGAGCTCCTCGTGATCATCCTCCACGCAGCTAGTTTTTGATATCTTGAAGATAAGCTTGAGGTGAATCCTAAAGTTTGTGGACATTAGCTATGATACTCTTTCTTTTGCTATTTCTTTATGTTAAACTCTTGATACTATGAGGGTAAGCCCAAAAAGTGTCTTGTCGCCCGCTCAAATCTATGTTTAGAGGTGTTGTTGGAACAATTGATGTACCTATGGTTTGAGCTTTGACTCTTTAATGTTTTATGCTATTAAAGACTTCCCTTAATCTCATTTTTCCTTATTTATATTCTTGTTGTCGCTTACTTTGCTTCTACAACCAAAGATGTGTAATCCATATGCTAAGAGGTTTGTTTGGGTTCCTTCGGGTTCCCATTCGCCGTGTCACATCTAGGCCCTAGGCTTGGGTCATGACAATTATCCTTCATTTTTGTTATCATAATTCATTTTACCATCATTAAGTCTTGTTCTAAATTTAGTCATAGAAATCTAATATACTACACTCCTTTCTCATATTAGATTTTCTTCTTCATTTAGGCAAGGAAATCATAATGCTACATTCCCACTTTTCATATTAAATTGTTTTCTAAATTAGACATGAAAATCTAAATGCTACACTTCTTTCTCATTTTAATTTTTCCTAAATTAGACTTAAAAATCTAAATAATACTATCCTTCTTTCTCATATTAAGTTTTGTTCTAAATTTAGTCGTGGAGATCTTGATACTATTTTCCTACTTTCTCATATTATTTACCAGCCATTTAAGAAATCATAAATAATAATTATCATTTTTACTGATTTTATCCATTATACTTTTTTTTACTAGATGTATACATGGAGGAATTGTATTGAAACTTTACGATATTTATGCACTTGATAAATATAGTTTAAACCTTCAAAAGAATTAATTGTAAGGGAAAACAGAAAAATACATTCATTTTATCTTGATTTTGTAAACTGCTAACTAATTTGGGACAAATATCTTTTAGTAATGAGAAAAAAATAATATGGAACGGGATCCAAGTACCAGCATTCTACTTCAAGTCTGTTTTAGCTTTTTATACCTCACTATGATGAAATTTCTCCTTATGATTGCATACATAATCATATCTGCAGAGCTCGTGTAGCATTCATCCAGGATTATGTTCCTAATGTAAACGACTTATTGTCAGGAGGGTTCTTTAATAACATTTTCAATGTTGAAGTACTAGATGAGCATATGATCATCAAGTTGTAGATGGCAAGACCCTTGTTGATATTTTAATATGTCCCATTAATGTAAAAACCTGCTCCAGTGGAAACCTTCTAGGTATAATAGATATTGGACGAGCTTATTTACTGGAATGGTGTAATGTTTCTTGATTTTCTCTTGGAGGTGATAATGAACAAGCTCCTAATGATCAAGATGGAGATGAGGATGAACAGGATCATGATCAAAATAGAGGGATGGAGGGAGAATGGATCGACAACATAATTTGGTATGAATATTTTTTAGTAACCTAGACAAATAATTTAGTTCCTGCAAACTAAATGGAAGGCATTATTAGAAGTGCATGATTTGTTGTAGTATGAACAGGGCCGTCTCAATAAATTTAGGGACGTAAAACCAAATTTCATAGAGAGGCTTCATTATTTCTTTTTAAGTTGTCATATATAAATTGAATAGCTATAACTCTACAAGTGAAATACCGAGAAGGTAAGATGCACACAAAACTTCATGAAATAAGAATGCAAGCAGTAGTGAAAATTTTCTATGAAAAATTTAATATAAAGTTAAAATAATCAAACCTCACTCAAACCTTTTTAAAGTTCATATAATAATGTTGAAATAGTTCCACCAAATATGATAAATTGATTTAATCATCAAGATATAAATAAATCAACATAATAAGTAGCCACGTAAGAAAGGATATTATAATTAAATAAATGCTATTTCAGTTTTTATCACAATGATTTCCATATAAAATAAAATAAATAGTTATTATAATATTTTCTACCCATGTTTTTAAAAGAAACCAGGGGCCTAAAAAATTTGGGGCCCCAAACGGTTGCTTTAGTGGCCTTATGGTTGAGATGACCCTGAGTACGAATTTATTGAAGTTCATTTATAGATAAAGATAACATCGAGGAATAAAGATCAAGAGCTATGGGGGTCTACAATTCTTCAAGTGTTGTTGAATGAATTGAGGGTGGTTGGTGTATATGCATTTTATTATTAAATTAAAATATAAGTGCATATGTTAGTGGGTATACATTGTGGTAGAAATGGTCATTAGTTCTGGTAACTATTATACTCATTAGTTTCTTGTAACTTATAAGACCATTAGTGGCTTATAATATAACTCATGTAACCACCAATCCATGTTCTACCACATTAGTGTTTTGTAACTCTTGTAACCTCCAAGACATGATTTCTCCATTTTTACTGTCACAACCCAAGCCTATGGCCTAGACATGACACGACGAATAGGATTCCAAATGGATCAAAACAAGCCTCTTAGCATATCGATAACACATTGTTGGTTACGGAAGCAAAGTAAATGACAACAAGAATATAAACAGGGGAAAATAGGACTAAGGGAAGTCTTTAATAGCATAAAACATAAAAGAGTCAAAGCTCAAAGCATAAGTACATCATTTGTTCCAACAACACCACTAAACAAAGACTGGAGCGAGGCCTAAGACACTTTTTGGGCTCACCCTCATAGTATCAAGAGTTTAACATAAAGAAATAGCAAAATTAAGAGTAGCATAACTAGTGTCCTCGAACTTGAGGACTCACCACAAGCTTATCTTCAAGATGCCAAAAACTAGCCACGTGAGGATGATCACGAGGAGCTCCGGTTCCTACATGGTAACATCATGTAGGCATAGAGTATGCCTTAGTATGTTTGAATTTACTAAGTATAAAGGATGCAATGCAACAATACATAGCCAACATAGTCAAAATGCATAATCGTAAGCAATGGATAAGTATAATATATTATGGCATGATCAATGATTGAAGTAAAACATGCTTGTATAGAACATAATACATGTGTAGGAAGAGACCATAATGATAGACCAAGCAACTATTACTTGGAATCCATGGCATGTCACCTCATAGTGAAGTGGTCAAGGTATCTACCCCTCATCATGGTAGTGCAGGTATGTCACCCCCCGATAAGATGGTCAAGATATCTACCCCTCAACATGGTAGTATGGGCATGTCACACCCCGACAAGGTGGTCAAGGTATTTATCCCTCTACATGGTAGTACGGGCATGTCACTCCCGACAAGGTGGTCAAGGTACCTACCCCTCAACATGGTAGCACGGGCATGTCACCCCCCGACAAGGTATGGTCAACTTGCAACACTGTAGATACTTTTCATGAATTCAATACATACATACAAGCCCTTAACTATCATAGAGTCACTTGATTCATGATCCATACAATAGGCCATCAATAACTTAAGAATCCTTATCAAGGCATTTTATCAAACACTTGGTGGGTCTGTATTGCTAGTTCGAAATCATGCAATTGGAGAGTGAAATAGTATAAAAAATCTTAATGTAAATCAACCCACCAACATATGGTAACTCCGTCATGAAGTATACATGGAAACACATCATCAAATCTCACAATGGACCATAGTTCCATAGCTCAAAACATGCGTAGTCAATCATATTTCATAAAACGGCAACATAGTTTATAATTATAATTTATAATAAGAGATACCCATAGATAATACAACTTGAAATCATGCAAATTTTCATAAAAATGAAAGCTTGGGCACCATGGATGAAAGCACCCAATGGTTAAAACCCACATACATCAAATTTTTGGATTTCCTTGATATAGTCTTGAAGAGAATTTGAAGCTTGAATAAAGTTCTTGAGATTCGAAATTCAGCTTGGGACACTTGAATTTGGATGAAATATTTGGCTAAGTATTAGGGAGGGTTTTGAGAATGTTTTGAATGACATAGAGTTGAAAAATGGCTAAGTATAGGTGTTTTACGTATGGGTGGCCATTGGTCCAAGGCCTCAATTCCTTAGGCCAAGATAAAAAAATGAAGGAAAAACTAACACTGCTTCACGACAAGTCCACATCCTGGAGCCAACGTGCAGGGCTAAATACACTGATCTGCGCCTGGACCGCGCCACGATTTGGTCGCGGATCGCCATTAGATAAGCAAATTTTTGGAAAATTATTTTTTGCTACAGTTGATATAAATCGTTATTATACCCATTTCCCACTCAATTTTGCCTCCTGATCACGAATATGAAGTCAGATTTTTGATTCACACACGAATTTTGAGATATATGAAAATTATGATTATGGACATTTCCGAGGCATAATTTTAGGCGTTTTTAGGGCGTTTCAATATCTCCTCCTTGGGAACATTCGTCCTCTAATGTCAAAGAAGCGTACATAAGAGAAGTAACTATGAAGAAATTAGACCAACAAGAATGCAACAATGCAGTTAAACATTATTTTAAAAAATTTCAACATAATTGTCAAAAATCACCATAAGTTTGTCAACAAAAATATTAATGCATGCAAATGAAATAAGGGATGAAACTTAGGACTTAAAATCATATAGGGTAACTTAAATTAGTATCTTAGGCTTGCATAGAGTGGAAGAGGTATGGATATTGATTTTGCATGTTTGCCTTGGCTTTGCATGTGACATTTTCAACTTGTTGGTTTCTCCAAAGTACCTTGATGGAAGCTACATCCTTGTTACTCAACCTCTTAACTTGTCTATCCAAAATTTCTACCGGAACCTCCTAATAAGTCAAACTATCTTCTACCACACCCACAACATCCAAATATACAATAGCACTTGGGTCACCTACGCACTTTCTCAACATAGATACATGAAAAACTGGATGAATCATATTCATATCAATGGGCAACTCCAACTCATAGGCCACCTTACCAATCCTCCTCAACACTCTATAAGGACCCATAAACTTTGAGCTCAATTTAATCTTCCTGCCAAATCTAATCACACCCTTCATGGGCGAGACCTTCAAATAGACACAACCACCAACCTTAAATTCAAGATCCTTCTCCTTATATCGGGAAAGGAATTTTGTCTAATTTGGGTTGTTTTCAATCTCTCCCGAATCAACCTTACCTTTTCCAATGTCTCCATGACCATATCCAGACCTAGAAAAGCCATATCCCCCACCTCAAACCATCCAACCGTGGACCTATGATGTCTACCATAAAGAGCTTCAAAAAGGAGTCATACCATTGCTTGAATGATAACTATTGTTGTAAGCAAACTCAATGAGTGCAACAAGATCATCCCAACTACCCTTAAACTCCAAAACACAAGCTCTAAGCATATCCTTAAGAGTTTGGATAGTCCTCTCAGCTTGGTCAACCGTTTGAGGGTGAAAGGTCGTGCTAAGCTTTACCTTAGTACAAAGACCTCTGTGGAAAGACATCTAAAAGTGAGAAGTGAATTGAGCACCACGATCGCAAATGATGGACAAATGTACCCCATGCAATCTAACAACTCATGAATGTACAATTTGGCATAATCTACAGCACCATAAGTAGTTTTGACCAGTAGGAAATAAGCCGACTTTGTCATTCTATCAACCACATCCCAAATAGAGTCAAAATGATTTCTAGTCTTAGGCAACCCAACCACAAAATCTATGTTGATTTTCTCCTACTTCAAAGTAGGAATCTCTATATTTTGGGCTAGGCCACCTAGCCTTTGATGTTCAGCCATCACTTGTTGGCAATTGTGACATCCGAATATGAACTTGGCAATGTCCCTCTTCATACCACCCCACCAAAACACCTCCCTTAAATACCTATTCATCTTTATAGAACTGAGGTGAGTGGAATAGGAAGAATTATGAGCTTCATCTGAAATATTCTTAATCAAGTCATCAACACTAGGCACACACAATCTACCTTGGTATCTAAGGGCACCATCTCCCCCTTGGGAGAAAACCTCCACTTTACCATCTCTCACCAAGGCCTTCAACTGTAAGAAGGAAGGGTCAAGATCTTGTTTTACCTTTACCGCCTCAATCAAAGAAGACCTAACCATCAACTAATGTTCGATGGATTCAATGGTCTAGGCCAAGTTCTAATCACCTCTGTCTTCTTAGGGTCCACTTTCATGCCATCTCCGACTCCACATGCCCTAGAAAAGCAACCTCTTTCGACCAAAATTCACATTTTCATATTTGGCATACAACTTCTCCTCCCTCAAGATTTGCAACACCACCCTCAAGTGATTCACGTTCTCCTTCTCACTATGGGAATAAATCAAGATCTCATCAATAAAACCACCACAAACAAATTAAGGTAGTGTTTAAAGACCCTATTCATAAGATCCATGAATATAGCCAGTGCATTAATAAACCCAAAGGACATAACCACAAACACAAAGTGCCCATACCTAGTCCAGAAGGCCATCTTGGGAGTCACTCCCTCACTTTCACTTAATGATACTCGGACTGAAGATTAATCTTAGAGAAGCGACTAGCCCCTAGAAGTTGGTCAAAAAGTTCATCAATTCTTGGTAGAAGGTACTTATTCTTGATGGTGACTCTATTAAGTTGTCGGTAATCAATACGCATTCTAAGGGAACCATCCTTCTTCTTCACAATAACACCGGTGCACCCCAAGGTGATTAGCTAGGCATTATAAAGCCCTTTTCCAACAAATCTCTCAATTTTTCTTTCAACTCCATCAGGGCCATACGGTAAAGGGGAATAGAAATGTTTTGAGTATTGGGGAGGAGGTCTATACCAAAGTCTATTTTCTTTTCGGGAGGAACATGGGGAAGCTCATCGGGAAAGAAGTGAAGGAACTCATTAACGACCAGAATCAGCTCTATAAGATGAACTTTGGACTTAAAATCCTTAACCTTCACAAGATGATAGAGACACCTCTTAGAAATCAACTTTTGGGCTTTAATGTAAGAAATGAATCTACCCTTGACCATCACATCACAACTTTCCCACTCAAGGATAGGTTCATTAGGGAATTGGAATTTGACCCTACGAGTTCTACAATCAATAGAAGCATAATGTGCATGCAACCAATCCATACCAAGAATGACATCAATATCCAACATATCTAACTCAACAAAACAACAAGGCAAGATTTAATGCAATATGAATACGGGACAATTTCTATAGACCCTTCTAGTGACAATTAAGTCACCAATCTGAGTAGACACTTCATAGGGTTCACACAATAATTCGGGGCTAACATAAAGCTTTTTTGCAATAAAAGGAGTAATAAAAGAAAGAGTGGCACCCAGATCTATCAATGAATACACATCAAGATCAAAAATCTTTAACATACCGGTGATGATATCAGGCACCTCATCTACCCCTTGTCTCCTTTGAGGAGCGTAGAATCTATTTTGACTTGGAGCACCCCCTTGTTGGCCTCCTCTCCCCTTTGGACCAGCATTTGCACCTTGGCCTTGTGAATGACCATCTCTACCCTTGTTTTGATTACGAAGACAATCAATCACCTTATGGCCCACTTCACCACACACAAAGCAAGCATTGGAATTTTTCAAACATGGACCACTATGATTCTTTTCATACACTAGGCACTTAGGATCTGGCACCCCACCAGCACCACCTTGGAATCTTTGATTATCATTAGAAAACCTTCTACTAGGAGCATTGAAATACCTTTCGCCTTGATGAAACTGGCCACCCTTGGGACTTTGGAATTCGCCTTCAACACGGGCCCTCTTGGCCTCACCACTTCTTCTATTTCTCAACTTTTCCCCCTCTAGTTGTTCGACATGTATCATGAGCCTGGACAAATCCATATCACTTATCAATATGGAGACACGATACTCCTTATTAACTAAGTCAAACACACCCATCATAAATTTATTCATCCTAGAGCTCGGCTCAGCACCAATTATGGAGCATACATGGAGTGTTAGTTGAACTTGAGTGCATACTCCCTCACACTCATAGACCCTTGCTTTAGATTCATAAATTCTATCATCGTGGCATCCCTTAGCTCAAGAGGGGAGAATTGGTTGAGAAATGCCGCTTTAAACTCTTCCCGAGGGATATCATCACTATTCCCCTTCTCTATTTTGCATTGAGTGAACCATATTTGAGCCACCCCTTCGAGTTGGTGGGACGCCAGCTCCTCTTTCTCCTCCGAGTTAACCCCCATAATAGACAACACCTTATACACCTCATCATTGAATTCTTGAGGGTCCTCATCCACCTTAGACTTATGGAACTCTGATGGGTTCATACTAGTAAAATCCCTCTTCCTAGAGGCCGGAGTAAGAGCATGAGGGGCTTAGGCACCTTGGTTGATTTGGTTGGTCATAGCTTGAGCCAACATGGTAATAGCATCCGGGAACTCTTCATGAGCCACTCTCCCATCTTGAGGAGCCTGAGGACCAAGAGGGGCCGGTTGCTTCTTGGGTGAACGAGCTCTCTTTAGTCATCCTATTGGAATAGGCATGACCTAGAATAACAAAGAACATTTTTAGAGGAAAAAGTCTTACCTCAAATTCTATAGCACGACATAGATCATGAAGAATGGAAACATTTCCTAAAACTCTTCATAGCCTCTTACTCATAGTTGTGGTGCACTTCACAACCATGAACAAGACTCTAATCGACATGGTGTGTTGGACTTCAAGGACCATTAACAATCTAGTGCTCTGATACCAAGTTTGTTACCACCCAAACCTAGGGCCTAGACATGACACAACGAATAGGAACCCAAAGGGACCCAAACAAGCCTCTTAGCATATCAATTACACATTCTTGGTTGAGGAATCAAAGTAAATGATAACAAGAATATAAATAAGGGAAAATGGCACTAAAGAAAGTCTTTAATAGCATAAACGATAAAAGAATCAAAGCTCAAAGCATAGGCAAATCATTTGTTCCAACAACACTACTACACATAGATTAGGCAGGTGCCAAGACACTTTTTGAGCTCACCCTCATAGTATCAAGAGTTTAACATAAAGAAATAGCAAAAGAAAGAGTAGCATTGTCACAACCCAAGCCTATGGCATAGACGTGACACAACAAATGGGGAACCCAAATGGACCCCAAACAAACCTCTTAACATATGATTACACATCCTTGGTCACAGAAGCAATTAAACAATAATAAGAGGATAGAAATAAGGGCAAATGGACTAAGAGAGTCTTTCATCGCTTAAAAATACAAGAGTCAAGAGAGTCAAAGCCCATAAGAGAGTCTTTCATCGCTTAAAAATACAAGAGTCAAGAGAGTCAAAGCCCATAACATCATTACCTAACATGTACAACAACACCTCTAAAATTAGAAAAGAGCAGGGGCCAAGACACTTTTCTGGACTCACCCTCATAGTCAAAAGCATACAATAATATAAAGAGAGTCTTTGCATACATAAGAACAAAAGATATCATCCTCGGAGTTGAGGACTCACCAAATTCGCTTGAAGAGATAATACTAGCCACGTGGAGGAAGATGATCAAGTGGAGCTCCGGTTCCTACATGGTAATATCATATAGGCATAGGGTATGCATTAGTACATTTGGATGTAATAAGTTTGTAAGATACAGTGCAACAAGAGATAGGCAACATAATCGAAATGCATAATCATAAGCAAGAGATAGTATATTAGTAACATGGCATGAATGAATAATGCTTGAAGTAAAATATGCTTATAAAGAACATATTACATATATAGGAAGAGACCATCATCATAGATCAGGCTACTTTGTACTTGGAATCCAAGGCATGCCATCCGCTTAGAAGGTGGATGAGGTACAACCCCCCATTTTTGCTAGTATGGGAGTGGCACCACTTGACAAGGTGGATGATGTACATACCCCTCATCTATGGTAGTACAGGATTGCCACTATCCGACAAGGTGGATGAGGTACATACCCCTCATCTATGGTAGAATAGGATTGCCACCACCTGACAAGGTGGATGAAGTACCTACCCTTCATCTATGATAGTATAGGATTGCCACCACCTGACAAGGTAGATGAGGTACATACCCCCCTCATCTTTGGTATGGTCAACTTGCAACACTGTAGATGCTTTCCATGATAATAACTCGTATATACACTTCTTTTATCATCATAAAGTCACTTAACTCATATACCATGCATTAGGCTTTCAACAACTAAATATACCTTAACCAGACATTTTATCAAGCACTTGGCGGGTGTGTAATCCTAGTATAAAACCATGCAATTCAAGAGTGAAATCATGCAAGAAAACTTGAAGTAAATCAACCCACCAACGCTTGGTAATGCCCTAATACAACATACATTGAAACCATTCATCAAATCTCAAAATAGATCATAGCTTTTTCATAGCTCAAAACATGCTAAAATAGATACACTTTTATTCAATCCCAACATAGTTCATAGTCAAATTCATAATAAGTAAGACCCATAAGTAAATCAACTTAGAAACATACAATTTATGTGAAAAAGAAGATTGGATACCATTGGTGAAAGGACCCAATGGTTGAAACCCACATACTTCAACTTTGAAGAATTCCTTGATGAATCTTTGATTAAGAACTTGAAGCTTGGTTGAATTCCTTAAGATCCGAAATGAGTTTGCAACCTATGATTTTGAGTGAAATATTTGTATAAGTGTTTGAGAAGGTTTTGGGGAATGTCTTGTATGGTATGGGGTTGAGAAATGACCAAGCGTAGGTGTTTTTACGCATAGGTAGGCTTAGGCCCAAAACCCCAAGTACTTAGGATGAATTTAAAAAAATTGGCAACAAAATACACTAGTCTACGCCTTTGGTTGCATCTCGCCAGGGGCGCGGACCCTCACTATTTTGCGAAAAATTTACAAAACTAAATTTTGCTACGATTGCTCTAAAATCAGGGTTAGACCCTTTGCACACTCAATTTTTCCCCTTGATAATGAAGATGAAGTCAGATTTTTGATATCACGCATGAATTTTGAGATATATGGAAATTATGATTATGGGCACTTCCGAGGCACATTTTTGGGGTCGTTTCGATATCACCCCCTTGGAAACATTCGTCCCCGTATGTCAAAGAAACATATATAAGAGAAGTAAACAAGATTATTTCAGCTCACACAAGAATGTAACAATGCACTTAAACATCATTTCAAAAATCTCAACATGAGTGTCAAAATAGCCATGAACTTGTCAATTCAAACATGATTGTATGTAAAAGACATAAGGTCTTAAACTTAAGACTTGGAATCATGAAAAGGACTTTGAATTGGTATTATAAGGCTGAATAGAATGAAAGAGGTGTGGATATTGCTTCTCCGTGCTCACTTTGGCTTCCTGAATGACACCTTTGACTTGACAATTCTTCTAAGGTCCTTGACAAGCACTACATCCTTATTAATCAACTTTTCCACCCATCCATCCAATATCTCCACCGAGAACTTCTCCTATGCCAACTTATCCTCCACAAGACCCACAACCTCAAAGAGATGTATAGTACTTGAGTCACCAACACATCTCATCTACCTATATGCATGTAAAACCGAATGAACCATATGTATATCCATATCAATAGGTAACTCCAATTCATACGCAACCTTACCGATCCTCCTCAACACTCTATAAGGACCCATAAGCCATAGACTCAATTCCCCTTCTTGCCAAACCAGACTACACCCTTCATGGGTGGGACTTCCATGCGAACCCAATCATCAACACAAACACATATAATCTACCTTAGTACCTAATGACACCATCTCCCCCTTGGGATCAAACCTCCACTTCACCACCTTCCACTAAAACATTCAACTCTCGCAAGGTAGGGTCAAAATCTAGCTTTGTCTTGACCTCATCAACCAAAAAATATTTGAAACCATCAAAGCAACTACACTACCATTCTCAACTTCCTCCAACCTAACTCCCAATCTAGCCAACCGATGGACCTCTCCAATCTCCTCTTTGCCACCATCACAAACATGTGCTAGGCTACCCGTAGACACCCTACTCAAAGCATTGGCCATAATATCAGCCTTACTGGAGTGATAATGCATATTCATACCATAATCCTTTAGAATCTCTAGCCACCTTCTTTGTCTCAAGTTGAGATCTTTTTGAAAGAACACATATTGGAGACTCTCATGATCGGTTAACACATCAATATGCACCCCATACAAATAATGACGCCAAATTCCAAGGCAGATAGCACGATGGCCAACTCAAGATCAAGGGTAGGATAATTCTCTTCATGCACCTTAAGTTGTATAGAGGCATAAGCTATCACCTCAACATTTGCATCAACACAGAACCCAAATCAATCCGTGAAGAATCTTAATACTCAACAAACCCTTCCAGTAGAGATAAGATAGGAGTGGAGACAAGCTTATCTTTCAAGGTTTGGAAACTCTTTTTGCACTCAATGGTCAACACAAACTTTTCCTTTTTTTAGGTTAACTTAGTCATGGGAGAAGCAATAGAAGAGAACCCATTTACAAACCTCCAGTAATAACCCGCTAAGCCCAAGAAGTTTCTAATGTCTGATGGAGACAAAGGTTTACACCAATTTCTAATCACTTTCGTCTCTTGTTTTTTAAGGATCCATCTTAATACCATACCCCGACACCACATGACCTAGAAAGGCAATCTCCTTCAACCAAAATACACATTTTTTTTACATTGCATACAATTTCTCTTCACTTATATGACCCATATGCTCCTCTTTACTATGGGAATAAATCAAAATATCAATAATGAAAACCACCATAAACAAATCAAGGTAGGGCTTAAAGACCCCATTCATAAGATCCATGAAGATAGTTGGTGTACTGGTCAACCCAAAAGACATAACCATAATTTCATAATGCCCATATCTAATCTGGAAGACCATCTGGGGAATGTCATACTCCCTCACTTTCACTTGGTGATGCCTGGGACGAAGATCAATCTTAGAGAAGTGACTAGCCTATTGAAGTTGGTCAAATAGATCATCAATCTTTGGTAGAGGATACTCATTCTTTATGCTGGCCCTATTAAGTTGTAGGTAACCAATACACATCCTAAGAGAGCCCTTCTTCTTCTTCACAAACAATACCAGTGCACCCCAAGGTGATTGGCTAGGCCTAATAAAATCCTTCTTCGACAAATCCCTCAATTGCTCCTTCAACTCCTTTAACTCCGCCGAGACCATACAGTAAGGGGGTATAGAAATTGGTTGAGTATCAAGAAGGAGGTCTATACCAAAGTCTATTTCCCTTTTGAGAGGAATATCAGGAAGATAACTAGGAAACACATCAAGAAACTCATTAATCACCAGAACTGACTCTATAGGAAGGACCTTGGGCTTAACATCCCTAACCCTCACTAGATGATAGAGACACCCCTTAGAAACCAACTTATGGGCTTTAATGCATGAAATAAACTACCTTTGACCACCACATCATGACTCTCCCACTCAAGGATGGGTTTATTAGGGACTTTAGGTTCAATAATCAATAGAGGCATAACATTCATGCAACCAATCCATCCCAAGAATAATATCAAAATCCACCATATCCAACTCAACAAGAATCACAAGGAAATATTATATGCAAAATGAAAATGGGACAATTTCTCTAGATCCTTCTAGCAATGATAGATGCACCAACAGAAGTAGACACCTCATATGGTTCACACAACAATTCAGGTTCAACATGAAACTTTTGGAAACAAAAAGGGTAACAAAAGAAAGAGTGGCACCTTGATCTATCAAAGCATACACATCAACATCAAAAACCTTTAACATACCTGTAGAGCACTATGCTAAGTCTAGTGATCCCCTAGAGTGATACGGTTGGAAGCATCAACAATCATCTCCATAATCCACATAGTAACCCATGGAAAATGTCCAAACCCATGATTCATTGCACCACACTCAAAACATGTACTTGAACCGACCACACAATCTCTCACATAATACCCTCCACACTTGTTACTCGTAGGGGAAGCTTGAACATCAACACCTTTTTCTTGAGGACCACTACCACTACTGTTGGGTTGAGCATGAGGACACCCACTAACTTTGTGATCAAATTCACCACAACCAAAGCAAGCATAAGACTTCTTCAAAAATGAGCCACCATGGCCTTTCCCATACTTTCGGCATACAAGGGAAACTTGCACACCAACACCTTTGCCTTTCCATTGACATATGGGCAATCAACTAGCTTGTGACCCACTCCACTACAACCATAACAAGCATTGGTCATCATCAAGCATGGACCATCGTGGTACTTCCTACAGTTTTGACACAAGTTTAGTTCTCCCATCGTTGATATCTTCGAATTGAACCCTTTTGCTTCCTTCCTTTGAGGCCATCGGGCAATCCTTCATCTTATGCCCATTGTTGCCACACTCAAAGCATGCACCCGTGTTCCTCCAACATGTTCCACTATGCGTTCTCCCATATTATAGGCACATAGCATTAGGCACCACACCACCATCACCTTGGGCCCTTGGGTTGTCATTGGCAACCCTCCTATTAGGGGCATGAGAAAACTCTTTGCCTTGATGAAACCGACCACCTTTGGGACTTTTGAAGCTACCCTCAAACCAAGATCTCTTGGCCCCTCTCTCCTATATCTTACTACTCGCAGTCTCAGGGGCACTCACTTATTGATTGAGTTGAGTAGTCACAACCTTGGCTAATAGCCATAGAGCATTACGAACCTCTGCATTTGACATGTCTCCATTCTTAATAGCTTAAGACATATTCTAAAATGCAATGATTAAGAATAAGATATAAACCTTAGAGGACTTTATCCTATCACATGATATATGAAGCATTTTCTAAAACGCCTCATACCATCCTATTCATAGTTGTGGTGCACTTCACAACCATTAATAAGACTCTAATCGACGCAGCGTGTTGGACTCTAAGGACCATTAACAATCTAGTGTGTTGATACCAAGTTTGTCACGATCCAATCCTAGGGCGTAGATGTGACACGGTGAATGGGGAACCCGAAAGGACCCCAAACAAACCTCTTAACATATCATTACACATCCTTGGTCACGGAGGCAATTAAACAACAATAAGAGTATAGAAATAAGGCAACGAGACTAAGGTAGTCTTTCATAGCTTAAAACGTATAAGAGTAAAGAGAGCTAAAGATCATAACATCATTACCTAACTTGTCCAATAACACCTCTAAACGTAGAATTGAGCGGGTGCCAAGATAAATTTTCGGGCTCACCTTCATAGTCAAAGGCATATAATAAGATAAAGAGAGTCTTTGCATACAAAAGAAAAAGAGATACCTTCCTCAGAGTTAAGGACTCACCAACCTTGCTTGAAGAGATGGTACTAGCTATGTGGAGGAAGACGATCAAGTGGAGCTCCAATTCCTTCATGGTAACATCATGTAGGAAAAGAGTACTTATTAGTACATTTGAATGTACTAAGTATGTAGGATGTAATGCAACAAGAGATAGGCAACATAATCGAAATGCATAATCGTAAGTAAGAGATAGTATATTAGCAACATGGTATGCATGAACAATGCTTGAAGTAAAACATGCTTATATAGAACATATTACATGTGTAGGAAGAGACCTTCATCAAAGACCAAGTAACTTAGTACTTTGAATTCAAGGCATGCCACCCGCTTGTAAGGTGGATAAGGTATATACCCCTCATCTTTGGTAGTACGGGCTTGCCACCACCCGACAAGGTTGATGAGATACATACCCCTCATCTATGGTAGTGTGGTATTTCCACTACCCAAAAAGGTGGATGAGGTACATACCCCTCACCTATGGTAGTACGAAATTGCCACCACCCAACAAGGTGGATAAGGTATCTATCCCTCATCTATGGTAGTATGGGATTGCCACTACTCGACAAGGTAGAAATGGTACATACCCCTCATCTTTGGCATGGTAAATGTGCAACACTATAGATAACTTTTATGATAACAACTTTTATATACACTTTTTTCATCATCATAAAGTCATTTTACTCATATACCATGCATTGGGCTTTCAACAACCCAAGATAACTTAACCCGACATTTTATCAAACACTTGGCGGGTGTGTGATGCTAGTATAAAACCATGAAATTCAAGAGTGAAATCATGCAAGAAAACTTAAAGTAAATCAACCCACTAACACTTAGTAATACCCTCTTGCAATATACATTGAAACCCTTTATCAAATCTCAAAATAGATCATAGCTTCAAAAATCAAAACATGCTTAAACAGTCAAACTTTTATGAATCCCCAATATACTTCATAGTCAAATTCATAATAAGCAAGACCCATAAGTAAATCAACTTAGAAACATACAATTTATGTAAAAAGGAAGGTTAGGCACCATGGGTGAAAGGATGCAATGATAGAAATTCACATACCTAGACTTTGGAGAATTACTTGATTAAGATCTGATTGAGAAATTGAAGCTTGAGTGAATTACTTAAGATCCGAAACGAGTTTCGGACGCTTGATTTTGAGTAAAATATTTGTCTAACTTTTTGAGAAGGTTTCAGGAATTTTTGTTTGACATGGGGTTGAGAAATGATCAATTATAGGTGTTTTTACGTATAAGGAGGCTTAGGCCCAATACCTCAAGTTCTTAGACCAAACTAAAAAACTTGGCAACGCAATACACTAGTCCATGCCTTGGCCACGTTGCACCAGGGGCGCGGACCCCTACTATTTTGCGGAAAATTTGGAAAACTAAATATTGCTATGGTTGCTCTAAAATCGGGATTAGGCCATTTCCCACTATATTTTTCCCCTGATCATGAATATGAAGTCGAATTTTTGATATCACGCATGAATTTTAATATATATATATATATATATATATATATATAGAAATTATGATTATGGGCACTTCTAAGGCACATTTTCGGGCATTTTTTGGGGTCATTTCAAGCATAGCTAGTGTCCCCGAACTTGAGGATTCATCACAAGCTTATCTTCAAGATGCCAAAATCTAGCTGCATGGAGGATGATCACGAGAAGCTCTAGTTCTTACATGGTAACATCATGTAGGCATAGAGTATGTGTTAGTACGTTTGAATATACTAAGTGTGTAGGGATTCAATGTAATAAGACATAGCCAACATAGTCAAAATGCATAATCGTAAGCAATGGATAAGTATAATACAATATGTCCATGTTTTATTAATGCTTGAAGTAAGACATATTTGTATAGAACATAATACATGTGTATGAAGAGACCATAATTATAGAACAAAAAACTATTATTTGGAATCCATGGCATGTCACCCCCTCAGTGAGGTGGTCAAGGTATCTACCCCTCAACATGGTAGTACGGGCATGCAACCCCCCAACAAAGTGGTCAAGGTATCTACCCCTCAATATGGTAATACAGGCATGTCACCCCCGGACAAGGTGGTTAAGGTATCTACCCCTCGACATGGTAGTACGAGAATGTCATACCCCGACATGGTGTGGTAAACTTGCAACACTACAGATTCTTTTCATGAATTCAATACATACATACAATCCCTTAACCATCATAGAGTCACTTGATACATAATCTGTCATGCCCCAAAGTCCTATTATGGCGGACCGGCACCCGTTGCCGATAAGGCTCAGGAGAACCAATCTATATCTATTCATTTTGTATACATATTATATGGAACTTCTATGTTTGATATGTTTCTAACACGATAAATGGTGATAACAAGTAAAAAGGCAATGCGTATAGCTGGGCCGTTGGGGCCACGGTGCCTGAGAGACCAGATATGACTGCGCTTTAGTTTACATAGTCTACAAAGCCTCTAGTCAAGGATAAGTATCTGTAAGTGCTCAGGATAGGCCCCATCTGAATTTAATAGTATAATACATACATATAAGTTCTAAATACACACAAAGATCCAAAGCAACCTGGAGCTTAGTATCAACAGTTGAATATCTTTTACTTCTACTGGGGGGATCTTGTAGCACCTGTACCTGCAGCATGAAATGCAAGTCCCACTCAAGGAACTCAGTACGAGATAATGTAACAAATATGTAAGGTACAAAATACTGTATATGAAAGTACATCTCAAATAAAACTATGCACTAGTATAGGATAAGAGACCACCTTTAGTTATACT
>JAOTQR010085782.1:0-23118 GCA_025774065.1 Solanum ossicruentum
ATCAAGAAACTCATTTACAATCGGAACCAACTCTATAGAAGGGACTTTGGACTCCACATCTTTAACCCTCACAAGATCGTAAAGACACCCTATTAGAGATCAACTTATGGGCTTTAATGCATGAAATGAATCTACTCTTGACCACCACATCTTGAATTTCCCACTCAAGGATAGGTTCATTAGGCAAGTGAAACTTGACCCTATGGGTTCTACAATCAATGGAAGCATAGTATACATGCAACCAATCCATCCAAAGAATGATATCAAAATCTACCATGTCTAATTTAACATGATTGCAAGGCATCAACTTAAGCAAAACACAAATAGGAAAACTTCTATAAACTTTCATAGAAACAATAGAGGCACCAATAGGAATAGACACTTCATATGACTCATGTAACAACTCGAGGTCGACATGGAGCTTTCTAGCAACAAAAGGGATAACAAAGGAAAGAGTGGAACCCAGATCAATCAAAGCATATACATAAAATTCAAAGATTTTCAACATACCAGTAACAATATCAGGAACCTCACCAACCCCTTGCCTCCCATGAATAGCATAAAAATCAATTGTGCCTTGGGGCACCACCTTGAGGACCACCTCCACCCAATGAAACCGCATTAGCACCCTATACCTTACCATGATTTCTTGTACAATCTATCTTCTTGTAACCAAGCTCCCCATAACCAAAGCATGCATTTGGACCCTTCAAACATGGGACATTATAACTCTTCCCACATTTAGGACACACACCACTAGGAGCTACACCACCAACACCTTGAGGCCTAGGGAGGTCATTGGCAAACCCCCTATCAGTATCAAGATAATACCCTTGGCCTTGATGAAATCTAGTACCCTTTTGAAACTCACCCTCAAAACGGGCCCTCTTGGCCTCATGGCCCCTCATTTTCCTCAACTTTTGTTCCTCTATTTGCTTGGCATATGTAATCAACAGAGAAAAGTCCTTGTCACCAATTGGCAACGCAGACAAACATTCTTCACTCACTATGTCGGAGACCCCCATCATAAATTTATTCATCCTAGATCTAGGATCAGCCACCAAATGAGGAGCATACTTTGAAATTTGATTAAACTTGAGGCATACTTCCTCAAACTCATAGCACCTTATTTCATGTTCATAAACTCCACCAACATTGCTTCCCTAATCTCAAGAGGGAAAAATCGATTGAGGAAAGCCAATTTGAACTCCTCCTAAAGTATCATATTACCATTTCCTTTCTCCCATTTTCATTGATCATACGAAGTTTGGGCTGCCGCCTTGAGTCGGTATGCCTCCAACTCTGCCTTTTTATTGGCTCAACACCTATGATATTCAATATTTTGTAGACCTCATCAATGAACTTTTATGGTCTTCCTCCATCTTTGACCCATAGAAGACTAGAGGATTCATCCTCATAAAATCTCTTACCCTAGCTCCGGGGGTAGTAGTATGAGGGGCTTGGGCCCCTTGTTGGACTTGGTTGGCCACCACTTGGGCAAGCATAGTAAGAGCATCCCGGAGCTCACCATTGGTAGGTTGCTCCTCGAGAGTTTGGGCACGTCTTCCTCTAGTGTTTGGCATGATCTAGCATAGTAAAGAACAATTGTTAGAGGGGAAAAACTCACAACAACTCTATAGCATGACTTAAAATATGAAGAAGGGAAATATTTACTAAAATGCCTCATAGCATCCTACTCAAAGTCATGGCGCGCTTCACAACTATGAATAGGACTGTAATCAACACAGTGTCTTAAGCTCCGAGGAACTATCAACCTAGTGCTGTGAAACCAAGTTTGTCATGACCCAAGCCTAGGGCCTACACGTGACAAAGCAAATAGGGAACCCAAAGGAACCCCAATCAAGCCTCTCAACTTGTCATTACACATCCTTCATCGCAGAAGCATATAAGACGCATAAAGTAAACAAAAAGGAACAAGGGGCTAAGGGATTGCATTTCAAAATATCAACATCAAAGACAAGGAGTCATAGCTCATATCATAAATACCCAACTTGTCCAACAAGCACCTCTAAATACATAGATAGAGCAGGGCAAGACAAAGCTACCGGGCTCACCCTCATACTCATAGAACATACGATAGTGTCTTAATACATAGATAATAGCAACATACACTAAGGTCCTCGAAATGGAGGACTCACCAATAAGCTTGGAATAGAACCAAATATCCACGTGGAGGAGGAAGATGATCAACTTGAGCACTGGTTCCTACATGATGATATCATGTAGGCAAGAGTATGTGTTAGTATGTTTAAATGTACTAAGTATGTGAGATGCAATGCAACAAGAAATCGATATCACGATCTAAATTTATAGCAATAGGCAATGAATATATTATTACAAGATGGCATATATGAACAATACATAAGTAAAGCATGATTATATAAATCATGCTCATATAAAGTATCATATGTGAAGAATAGACCAAGCTAGATTTCCAACGTATAAACCCCTTGAGGTTAGTGATGATGTTGGCCCATGACTTTGGTGGTTAAGTACTAACCCTTCACTCGGTTAGTGGTAATGCTGCCCCATTACCTAGGTGGAGATGTACAAACCCTTCCCTTGGTTGATGAGTATAAACCACTATCTCGGTTAGTCATAATTCTGCCCCATCACCATGGTGGAAAAGTATGAACGCTTCCCTTGGTTGATGAGTATAAACCCCCATCTCGGTTATCCGGGTTCTTAGACCCCCTAGATTGGGCATGGTCTAATGCGAAGCTTATATATAGAGTATATCATGTACATAAGCTCATTTCATCATCATATAGTCAATCATATCACATCTTATGCTTTTGACCTTCAACACCTTAAGAAACTACATCCGGACATTTTTCCAAACACTTTGAGGGTGTGTAATGCTAGTATAAAACCATGAAATATAAGGATGAAATCATACATTAAAATCCATTGTAAAACCATAAATTAAAAACTTCCAACCCTCTCAAGAAACATACATCAAGATCCCTCCTCAAATCTCACAATAGATAAAGGGTTTGTAGCTCAAAACATAGCAAGCAATCACAATTTCACATATCTTTAGCTTAGTGTGCAGTGAATTTCACAACAATCAAGATCCATTTGTAAATCAACTTTAAGTCATCCAATTTGAGTAAAAGGAGGGTTTTATATCATGGATGAAAGGAACCCATTAAAGAAACCAACATACATTAGGTCTGTAGTTGCTTGGAATTGAGATTGGGAAGAATGGAAACTTGGAAATGTTCTTTGAATCCAATCTTGTTCTTGGGTTTCCTTGAAATTGAATTGGGTCTTGATGGAGGCTTTTGAGATAATTTAGAGTGAATTTGAGATGATAGTAATGAGTTTGATCTTTTGAGATAGTGTTTTGGTCTTTTAGGAAGATTAGGATAGCATTGGAAGTCTAAAAACGACATTAGAGTAATTAAAGTTTAAGAAGATGCCTTAAGTGAATGGATAGAAAAATTGGAAAAGTGTCATATCAGTGGAGACTAGACTAGCCGTGTGGCACTCCACGGGTCATGTTGAGTGCCCTTGTGAAGTGCCTTAGTTAAAAAAAATGGAAGTTGGGAAACTTGGAAAAATTGACGTCTCGTAACTTTGACGGATCACTTCATAGACTGTGTGGTGTTGCATAGACCATTTACTGGTCTGTCCCACCTCACTTAGACAAGAAAATGTTGTAGGCCACCACATTCCTAGGTGCCACGGGCTGTCACACTCCACACGGCCCATCAACAGTGCCCGTGGCACCACTCTTAGCCACATTTTCCCTAAGTCCAACAAGCTCCCTTTGGCACACATTATGGCAATCCACACGGTTAGTGGTGAGCCACACGGCCCATGCCACTACCCATGTCACCTTATTTAGTGCTAAAAATGTCCTTTTCCAACCCCAGCTAGCCCAAACATCCTGTCAAAGGCACACTGGCCGTCAAGCAGTCCGTGTGACTACACTGCACAAGAGGGCCTCATGAAAACGGTCATAACTCCTTCATCCAACTCGGAATAAGGTGAAACCAAATTCATTACAAAGCTAACTCAAAAAGATTTCATTTGACATTTTATGGGCCACCCAATTTCAAATGTGCTAAAATTTATGCTAGTTTAAAATTGACCCTTGCATGAAGCATCACAAAAAAACTCAACTTTTAGGGAAGTCTCGAACCCGTTTAGGTACTAGGAGTATCCCATGAACCTAATACACCCCCAACCTAACCAAATGAGGCTTGATACATGGATATACAAGATCATAAAGTTTCAGGGTATCACAACAACTAGGGTTGTGGGAACCATGAAGAACTAACATAAAACTAGATAATTCACAATTCTTGGAAGGTGTATATGCATGTATTAATTAACTCTCCTTGTTTTGCATGTTTTCTAGTGGTGTCCAACAATAAAACTCCCCTAGTATTACTAACTGGACCAAGGTAACAATGTATAGTAAAAGAGACTTATTAACAAGATTCGATTGATGTGTTCTCGTCTAATCTACTAAATTGGGTCAAGGGGAGGTTGTACTGGGACTAATACGTAATGGATAGTAATGCACACTATGGAGATGGTCCAACTCGCATGGTGAAATTCACCTCTCACCTTTGACCAAAGGGCTTGGTGAACTGACATTACAATCTTGCATACTATACACTAGACAAGAATTAGGTTATCAGGTGATACTGAGTTGAGGAATCGTGGGACACACAATAGCCTAGTTTCTCTCCATTATTGAATTTTTCTCCTTCAACAGTTAATTACTTTACTTTTCTCATTGATTATTGCAAAACCCTCCCCCTTGGGGAAGTAAGTTGGTTAATTACTCGAATTACAAATCAGTGAATTTTCTTGAGTTTACTTATTCCTTGTGGGATCGACACTAACCTTGGTTAGGTTCTATATCTTGATAGCGACCACTTTATCCTCTAAAAAAGAGGTGTAACTTGCACGACATTCGCACCTCTAAAGGTCGTAGTGGAAATTACAAGCAATAGAAGGCTCTCATAAAACAATGCTTACAATTTTTTTGTTTACTAGAACTGTCTACGAGACCAGGTACGACTTGTAGGATGTCTATAAGTCGTAGATGATTCTAGTGTCTGAATTCACTTTAGGAAGGGATCCATGAGACCTTTCTATGGGTTGTAAAGTACTTCACGACTCGTAGATGGTCTCGTCTAATGGGTACTTAGAAACTTCAAATTTTTGGAATCTTATAGAAGGGGAAATTACAGCCTGTGAAATGCTGTACTGATTGTAAAAGGCACTTGTAGACCAAAAAACTCAGTCACTTGGGTTTCGAATTCCATCAACATGGACATCATATGACTTCTTTCAACCTATTCAATCAGCATTACTGTAATATACATACACCCACATGATTCATAACATCACAACCAAATCCCCAACATGATGACTAGCAAATATACCCCATCAAAATTGATTAGGCATGCTTTCCCAACCCTTCTGACCCTGTATGAATGAATTAACGATGAAAACACAGAACCATGCCATCACACACTGATTTTCAAACATACAATCAATTCAATTCATATGGTGAGTGACCATATGGGCACCAAAACACATCATTCAAACATAGACAACGACAAGCACAACAAAGTTCGTACCTAAACACATATATTCAAACATGGGCAACCATAATTCGATTATCAACTTATTAATTTTCACACAAGGTTTTGCGTCTAAGACAACCTTACATGATAAAATTTTCAATATAACCATCTAATAATTGGCAAATCAATAGAAGTAGATTGACCAAAAACATACCAAATTGCATGATTAGACTGTAGAAGATGAAAGAGGTGATGAGACACTAGAAACCCTAGGCCGCTGAAAAATCTTGCTAGACAAGTGGAGGAGGGGTTGTCATCGGTGGTCAAAAGTTTTGGGGGTAGGGTATGGCTGGGTAGAATTCATAAATTAGGGCTCAAATGGGGTTAAAATATTTTGATCCCAATATTTACATTTGATTGAGTTAGTCAAAAATTGATGGGCCTGGGCTTTGCGAAACCGCTATTACGGGCCGATATTATTTTATAGCTCATAAATGGTGGTTTATTAGACAATCCAAATCCTAGTTTTAAGAACTGTCTTTCACAGACTAATCTACGAGTCGTAAATGAAGTACGGCTCGTAGAGACCCCAGCACGTAGTAAAAAATTTATAATACTTATCTGGGATCCATGAGCCATATTTATGACCCATAGTTTTATCTATGGATTGTAAAGTTGACTCATTGACTGGAGTGCATAACCTTTTGTTTATTAGAAGTGTCTGCGAGATGGTTTACGGTTCATAGAGTGATTTATTACCCATCGAACCAGATGTATAGGCACTTGCTGATGCCCTTTCCAGCCATGAATGGCTAGCTAGTCTTGTACCTTCACATTTCATCATAGAACACACTGTTACCCTATATGCAACCAACCCAATGTCTAAGATTATAATCAAAATACAAGAAAATATACTACCTAAGAGTCCAAAACTTGCAACTATAACTATTACATCAGAAACCTTGCAACTACAACTATAACTATTACATCAGAAACCTTGCATTGCGTCCAATGTAGCGCCAAATTTATTATCCCGACTCTGATGTGCTATCAAAATACAACACTTTTAATTCCTAAAACTTAGGATTTTATGTGTTCCCAAAGCGATATTTATGGGTTTTATGTGTTTTTGTGTGTAATTTTGCAAAAAGCAGGTTGGCATGACTTGGGGCTAAATTGAAACCTATTTTTGGTGAAATTGTATCAATTTAGCTAAAGATATGTGAAATTGTGATTGTATGCTATGTTTTGAGCTATAAACCCTTGATCTATTGTAAGATTTGAGGAGGGATCTTGATGTATAAGCTCTAGACACACTCCTACAGGAAGATCTACTAGCACTTGTACCTACAGCATGAAATGTAGGTCCCTCGTAAGGAACGTCAGTATGAGATAATATACTGAATATGTAAGGCAGGAAATACTGTATATGAAGTAACAACTCAAATGAAATTATGCACTGGTGTAAGGATAAGAGACCACCTTTAGTTATACTATGGGATCATGTACTTTATGTTCTTTTTATTACTTTACTTTTACTGTATAATCTATGCACAACATGTAACACGAATGACCAGCTAGTTAGTGGTAAATCTATATCGGGATTAGCCTTGGATAGACTTTTCCTTTCACCCCTTGTGCCAGCCGCCATGATAGGATCGATCCTGGCTAGGTGATTCTTCCACCTCTTGGGTAACCACTTATCAGTAGGTAATATACTTTATCTTTCAATTACTTTTGAGATGAATCTTTTGGTGGTCAAAATATTGGAGTTGTAGGACTATAGATACAACATATGACATGTAAATAATCACAAAAGGCAACAGCATAATAAAAGGAGTAGGTTACACAAATAATGAAATGCATAGGAGGTAGAACAACACATGAACTTTATTCAGTAGAACGAACTCATATATCTTGGTATCCAAGTATACATGCAGATTTGAAGGTGAATATGTATGGGAGCATATGAACATATGAAAGATTTACGACACGGTTAATAGTTGTGTCGGAGTTGGTAAGTGCCTTTATGTGCCAAGGAGGGATCTATGTTTCATGCCAAAAAATACGAAATCAAGTAGCCTTACATACCTCACTGTACGACCTCGCTATTACCTCGAGATAACCTTCCCTTCCTCCAAATATTTGTCTACAACAAAGTAGGTGATAAAACTAGCATTGGAAGTCAATAGATACATCTTGACAGCCTAATCTCATAAAAAAACAACATACGGGCAGCAAGCGGATAATTATAAACTCGAGTGTATTCTTTTACCCTTTTCGCCCCTAATCGTACTTTCTAATACACATTCTAATATACATATCATGTGCAGCCTTTTAAAGTGACATAACAGTCTTACAACAGCCCACAAGGCACAAAGCAACAATTCTACACAACATACAAATAGGCGGCAAAATGTTACATCCCTTGGCTACATTTTGATGTCGACAATTCCAAACCTATTCCAACTTTAACCAAATAGTCCCCACCATATATACCCATAAAACTACTCCTACAACAATTCAAAAACAATCCTCAAAATATGTGGAGGATGTGAGACCATAGTCGTCAATCAATCAACTCACAAGTTCTTATTACGAGCACAACTACAAAATCACACAAGAACTCACTTTTACGGACTATAAAAATGGTGTAGTAGCATTTATACGTAATTACAGAACCAATACTCATTAAAAGCAGTAGCCTCCTTTCATAATAAATCCAACAAAAAAGATAAAAGCTTCTAAATAAATAAGAAAAATGTACAATAACTTTTGGGACACATGTTGTCCAACAATTTCAGCAAAGGTATTGTCAGCTTAGCCTCTTGTTATACATAAGAAAACCATACTAAACATATAAGTATTCTTACTTACCTTTACCCTCAAGGTGTACGGCTTCTCCAAGAACCTAAAAGTCTCTTGTGGCTCCTTAAAAAGTCAAGAAAGAGTTGAGAGAGAATTTGCAAAACAATCTGATTTTTTTTGTTCAAGTTAAAATGGCTTATGGGAGCTGTTTTAAACCCCTTTTAAAGGGGGAATTTGTCCGACCTACTAAGACATTTTTATCCTTACTTTACTAAGCTGTTGATGCAGTTTCTTTCCCTTTTCACTTGGGCCTTATTGGGTTCAAATTAGTTGGGCCTTGGCTGCCCACTTTGCCCTTTTCTCCTTAGTTTTGGCCTAATTCACCAAGTGAGTTTTGTTGTACTTAGGTCCTTTCTCTATTATTCTTTGCTGAAAATATAGTCCATTTATGATGCTAAAACATGGGATAAAGTTACACCCTTAACACAGACTTTATTCATAATTAGACTTGAAAAAATTCGGCATCGAGCCTCTTCTCCATTTAGCTAGCAAATTTAAGCTAAACAAGTAGGTGACTCACCTGCTAACTTCCTAAGTCCTATAAGCAACTCACTTATATCACTTCATTTAAGGTTGTAAGCTCCTCAATTTGACTTAAAATGTCTTTACACTCGACTCTCTTCAGCTTTATACATACGTATAACCCTCTAATTAGACATTCAAGAACTTTTAAAAATTTGCGGTAATTTGAAAAGCCATATCATGTTTCATTTATATAGTACTAGTATTGTAAGATGTGGGTGTTACATCCTCCCCCTATAGGAACATTCATCCTTGAATGTTAGCACAATTGGATAGCTTAACCAAGTTTAAACCTTTATTTACACAAACTTTTGACAACACACTAAGTATTCAATCACACGTACATATTAGTGTCCCAATTCTGCATGTTGGACTTCCTTTTTAGCTTCAAATAAGTAAGGGTATTTTGATATCATTTTTATCCTCAGCCTCCCATGTTATTTCTTTTGCTTCCTGGTTTCTCCAAAGTACTTTCACTGAAGCATTTCTTTATTTCTTAGCTTCGTAACTTGACGATCTAGAATAGCAATAGGTACCTCTTCATATGTGAGATCTTCTATAACCTACACATCTTCAATAGGAGTAATACAAGATGGGTTACCTATGCATTTTCAAAGCATTGAGACATGAAAAACTGGATGAACCATTAAAAGCTCTTGGGATAGCTCTAGTTCATATACAACCTGCCCAAACTTCTTAATAATTTTACATGTCCCTATGTGACATGGGCTCAGTTTTTCTTTCTTACCAAACCTCATAGCCCCTTTCATTGGAGATACCTTTAAAAATACCCAATCTCCTACTGAGAATTCTAGTCCTCTCCTTCTAGCATCCGCATATGATTTGTGACGACTGTGGATGTTTCTAGCCGTTGCTATATTACCTTAAATTTTTCCATGGCTTGTTGTGCTAAATCTGGACTAAGCAAGGTGGTTTCATCCACCTCAAACCATACAATTGGTAACCTACATTTCCATCCATACAAAGCTTTATAAGGTGCCATCTTGATACTTGAGTGGTAGCTATTATTATAGGCAAATTCAATAAGTGGCAAATGGTCCACCCAACTATCTTTAAAGTCCAACGCATAAGCTCTTAACGTATCTTCAAGTGTCTGAATGGTGCATTCTGCTTGATCGTCTGTTTGAGGGTGGAATGTTGTACTCAGATTCACTTGAGTCCCTGAACTCCTTTGGAAGGACTTCTAAAACTTTGCAGTGAATTGAGCCCCCCGATCAAATATAATGGAGATCTGGACCCCATGTAGCCTGACTATCTCTTTGAGGTATAACTTGGCATACTCTTCAGCTGTATAATCACTCCTAATTGGTAAGAATTGTGTTGACTTCGTGAGTCTATCAATGATTACCCATATGGAGTCAAACTTCTGAAATGAGTGAGGCAATCCGGTAACAAAATCCATATTGATCATATCTCACTTCCTTGTTGGAAGCTCTATACATTGCATATAACCTCCTAGCTTTTGGTGCTACACTTTGACTTGTCAATTTGAACATTGAGCCACAAATTTTGCAAGGTCGTTTTTCATGCCTCCCCACCTAAACATTCCCTTTAGGTCATGATACATCTTAGTTGATCTTGGATGGATGGAATATCGGGAATGATGGGCTTCTTCCATTATCCTCTTCCTTAGTCCATTAGTATCTGGCACACATAATCTATTTTGGAAATAAAGTACTCTAGTTTGTATAAGTTCAAAGCCCTCTATCGTACCTTGACTCACCTTGTCTTTAAGTTGTCGCAAGATAGGATCCTCAAACTGTTTTTTCTTTCACCTCCATTACCAATGAAGACACCGCAACATCATGCACAACAACCCCTTCCTTTGAATCCTCAAGAAGGCGAACTCCGAAACTAGCTAGTTGTCGTAGATACTTAGCAACTCCTTCACTTAACACTGCTTGATCACCACTATCCATGATTGTCTTACGACTCATAGCTTCGGCTACCATATTTGTTTTCCTCGGGTGGTAAAGTATATCAACGTCATAATCATTTATTAGCTCTAGCCATCTCTGATGTCTTAATTTTAAGTGTTTCTACTAAAATATGTATTGTAGGATCTTATGATCAGTATATGTGTCAACGTGAACCCCATACAAATAGTGGCGCATATTTTCAAAGCAAATACAACTGATACTAACTCTACATCATGAGTAGTTTTTCTCATGTGGTCGTAGTTTGTTTAGATGCATAAGAATTTACCCTACCATGTGGTGTCAGCCAAAACCCTAGGCTAACTCATGAAGCATCGTAATACGCTGCATACCCCATGGTGCCTTCTGGAAATACTAGCATAGGTACAGAAGTTAGCTTATTTTTCAGCTCCTGGAAGCTCCTTTCACATGCATCATTCTATTGGAACTTGGTTGTCTTATGTGTCAACTTTGTCAAAGGTTCAGAAATAGAAGAAAAACCTTCAACGAACCTTCTATAATAAGCTGCCAACCTTAGGAAGCTCAGAACTTCCGTGGGTGTCATTAGCCTCTGCCAATCTTTCACTGCCTCTATCTTTTGTGAGCAACCCTTATTCCCTCATCAGAAACAATATGACCCAAGAATGCCACTGATTTTAGCCAAAATTCGCATTTAGAAAACTCAGCATACAACTGTCAATCACGAAGAACTTGTAACACCCATCGTAAGTGATTTGTGTGGTCCTCTTTTGATCTTGAATATACCAATATGTCATCTCTAAATACTATCACGAACACATCAAGAAATGGCTTGAATACCCTATTCATCAGATCCATAAAAACTACTAGTGCATTCATTAGCCCAAATGACATAACAAGAAATTCAAAGTGACCATAGCGTATTCTAAAACAGGTCTTAGGTATATATTTCTCCTTTACCCTCACTTGGTGATAACGTGATCTCAAATCAATTTTTGAAAAGCATTTGGCACCTAGTAACTGATCAAACAAATCATAAATCCTGGGGAGGGGGTATTTATTCTTAATTGTCACCCTATTCTATTATCGATAGTCGATACACATTCTTAAGGTTCCATCCTTTTTATGCACAAAAAATAGTGGTGCACCCCAAGGGGACAAACTAGGTCTTATAAAATCCTTCTCCAATAAGTCTTTAACTACTCTTTTAATTCACGCAATTCCGCCGGGTCCATTCTGTATGGAGAGATGGGAATACGTTGAGTGCCTGGAAGTAAGTCAATACCAAAATCTACTTCTCATTCTGGAGGTAAGCCTAGAAGTTCTTCAGGGAACACATCAATGAATTCATTCACTACTGGAACTGATTGAAGAGTTGGTGATTTTGCCTCCATATCCCTTACTCTACCTAAATGACATATATACCATTTAGATATCATCTTTCTAGCCTTAAAATAAGAGATAAACTTTCCCTTTGGCACCCCAACATTAGCTTCCCATTCATGAACTGCCTCATCTGGAAAATGGAAGTACACTCTCTTAGTTCGGCAATCTACAGTAGCATAGCAAGAAGCTAACCAATCTATACCCATTATGACATCAAATTCCACCATTTCTAGCTCAATAAGATCAACCAATGTGTCACGGTGACAAACAATTACTACATAGTCATAATAAACCCTTCTAGCCATAATAGATTAACCGATTGGTGTGGACACTTCACATGGTTTGTTCAATAATTTGGGTGTTCTCTTAAGCTTCCCTGCAACTAGTAGGGTAATGTATGATAGTGTAGAACCAGGGTCAATTAGTACATGTACATTATGTGAAAAGATGGAGAGCGTACCTGTGACCACATCGGATAAAGCTTCCAAATTCTGTTGACTCCCTAGAGCATGAGTGCAATTCTGGACTTTGCTAGAGCTAGCTGCCCCTTTTACACCTCTACCACAACCCGTAGGTGCTTATTGACCCCTACCTAATGTATGGATAGATAATTATGATGCAACAACTGACCCACTAGATTGTGCTATATCACCCATACGTCTCCTTGGACAATCTCTTATCATATACCCTGGTGCACCATACCAATAACAAGCGTCTGTCCCAACATGACATATACCTGAATGAATTCTTCCACACTATTTACAAGGCTGCGTAGGGGTCATTTGCTGGCCTGCTAAATATCCCGCTGTATGGGCGCCTTGCCCTTCACTTCTTGGACCAAATTGGTTGCTCCTAGACCCCTGAAATTGTGGTGGAGCACTGGTTGTACAGTAGGAGGATGATGGCATAGGCAGTCTATTAGAAAACTGAGGCCTAAGCTCACCTTGGGGTGGTGTAAACTGCATTGAAGACCTGGCCCTCTTGGACTGCGCCCTTTTTAACTCTTATGTCCTTCTCCTTTGACTCTTATCCTCCAATTTCTGTGCAAAAGCTTGTATTTTTGCTACATCCATTCTTTTTTAAAGGAAGCAATGGTATAGTCTCTGACCAAAAAAATATCTAATTTATCCATATATTGATGAACTCTATCTCCCGTAGTAGCAACTACATTAGGATCATACCTGCCCTGAGAATTAAATTGAAGGTTATACTCCCTCACAATCATATTCTCTTGGTGGAGGTTCAAGAAAAAATCTGCATGGGCCTCTCGGATCTCTAATGACAAGTAATGGTCAAGAAATGCCTCTTCGAACTCCTTCCAGGTAGTTGGAGGTGCATCTCTACCCTTAGATTGCTTCCAACCTTCATACCACAATATATCAACACCCTTCAACCTATATGTCGCTAACTCAACAGCTTTCATACCACTCACATGCATAACATCAAAAGTGAGTTGAATTTGATCAATAAAGTCTTGTAGATCTTCATTAGGATCTGACCTAGAGAAGGATGGAGGGTCCAAATTAAGGAAGCCACGTATCCTCGTGCTACCTGCCCTATTCACAAAACCTGCACCAATAACTAGACCTTTATGTCTTGGACATTGGACAACAACTATACGAGTTAATAGTTAGACTGTATTTCTCAGATCCTACACGGTAGCATCGATAGGTGGTTTTTGGGCAATTTCACTACTTTCAGGTTCATCGGGAGCTGTAGGAGTTAGAGATGCCTGTGACAGAGACTCATCTGGAGCCTCATTTCGTTGTTTCACCTGACTGGGTATGCCAACCACCGCTTCTACTCCCTTCCTTGTACCTTTGTTTTTCCTGATTTCTGGCATACTTGCTGTACAAAATAATTTAGGAGTTAGACATAATCCACCTATTACATTTAGTAGTATGGCACGATCTAAAGAATGAAAAGAAAGTAACAATTCCTCAATGCCACATAGACTTTTACTTATAAATGTGGTGCACAACACATCGATAAACGAGACTTTACATAGATATGACTTTGTAGATTCCCTAGGGTTACCCACACTGATACCACTTTTGTCAGGCCAAAAGTCCTGTTAAGGCAGACTGGCACCCATTGCCGATAAGGCTCAGGAGAACCAACTTGTATTTATGCACTTTCTATATATATATATATATATATATATTATAAGGGATTTCTTCATTCAACATGCCTTTAAGAAAGAAAACAGTAATAACAAGTGAAATGGAAATGCATATATCTAGGTCGTTAGGGCCACGTTGTCTAAAGTAGGAGACATGACCACACTTTTATTTACATAGTTTACAAAGCCTCTAGATAACAAAAAGTATCTGATAAGGTTAGGGACAGGCCTCGCTTTGACTAACTATACAATCCAAAAATATAAGCTCTAGACAAACAAAGCTCTGAAGCAACCTGGAGCTTGGTAACTGTAGCTGGATATCCTGTACTCCTACTAGGGAGATCAACTAGTACCTATACTTGCAACATGAAACGCAGGTCCCCGTAAGGAACCTTAGTATGAGATAATGTACTGAATATGTAAGGTAGGAAATATTGTATATGAAGTAACAACTCAAATGAAACTATGCACTGGTGTAAGGATAAGAGACCACCTTTAGTTATACTGTGGGATCATGTACTTTATGTTCTTTTTATTACTTTACCTTTACTGATTAATCCACACACAACATGTAGTACAAATGACCAGCTGATTAGTGGTAAATCTATATCGGGATCGGCCCTAGCTAGGCTTTTCTTTTCACCCCTTGGGCTACCCCCATGATAGGATCGACCCAAGCTAGGTGATTCTTCCACCCCTTGGCTTACCACCCATCAATAGGTAATATACTTTATCTTTCAATTACTTTTGAGATGATTCTTTTGGTGTTTATAATATTGGAGTTGTAGGACTGTAGGTACAACATATGAAACGTAATGATCACAAAAGATAACACCATAATGAAAGGAGTAGGTTACACAATTAATGAAATGCATAAGAGGTAGAACAACACAAGAACTTTATTTAGTAGAACGAACTCGTGTATCTTGGTATCCAAGCATGTATGCAGATTTGATGGTGACTATGTATGGGAGCATATGAACATATAAAAGAGTTGAGACATAGTTAATAGTTGTGTCATAGTTGGTAAGTTCCTTTATGTGCCAAGGAGGGATCTATGTTTCATGCTAACAAACAACAACACAACCACAATATTACCCCATTGCCTCAAAGGCTCCCGCCCATTGCGGGGTAAGGAGGGTCGGATGTACGCAGCCTGACCCCTATGTTTTAAACATAGATCGACTGTTTCCGGATGGCCCATAATGAGCGTCGAAAGTTGCATTGACTAACTGCGACTTTACAATTGAAAGAAGCGTAGATAGTTTAAAGATCCATTTTGCTTTATTCCATCATACCCCAAAGCCAAAAATAGTAAATCTTTGACTCCATCCGGCTATGTTTCATGCCAAATAATATGAAATCAAGTAGCCTTAAATACTTCGTTGTATGACCTCGCTATTACCTCGAGATAACCTTCCCTTCCTCCAAATATTTATCTACAATATAGTAGGTGATAAAACTAGCATTAGTAGCCAATAGATACATCTTGGCAGCCCAATCTCATAAAATATAATATACGGCCAGTAAGCGGATAATTATGAACCCGAACGTATTCTTTCAACCTTTCCGCCCCTAATCATATTTTCTAATACACATTCTCATATACATATCACATGTAGCCTATTTTAGTGCCATAATAGTCTTACAACAGCCCACAAGACACACCATATAACAATTCTACACATCATACAAATAGGCGGCATAATGTTACATACCTTCGCTACATTTTGACGTCAAAAATTCCAAACCTGTTCCAACATTAACCAAACAATCCCCACAATATGTACACATAAAACCAGTCCTAAAACTTTTCAAAAATACTCCTCAAAATAAGTGGAGGACATTAGACCATAGTCCTCAATCAATCAACCCACAAGTTCCTATTAAGAGCACAATCACGATATCACACAAGAACTAACTTTCGCGAACTGTAAAAATGATGCAGCAACCGTCATACATAAATATAGAACCTATACTCATTAAGAACAGTAGCCTACTTTCATAATCAATCCAACAAAAATGAGAAAAGCGTCCAAATAAACAAGAAAAATGTACAACAACTTTTGGAACACATGCTGTCCAATAATTTCAGCGAAGGTATAGTCAGCTTAGCCTCTTGTTATACATAAGAAACCCATATTAAACACATAAGTATTCTTACTTACCTTTACCCAAAAGGTGTAGGGCTTCTCAAAGAACCCTAAAAGTCTCTTGTGGCTGCTTGTAAAGTCAATAAAGAGTTGAGAGAGAACTTGCAAAATAATCTAATTTTTTTTGTTCAAGTTAAAATGGCTTATGGGAGCTGTTTTAAACTCTTTTTAAAGGGTGACTTTGGATGACCTACTAAGGCATTTTTAGCCTTACTTTACTAAGCTGTTGATGCAACTTCTTTCCCTTTTAACTTGGGCCTTATTGGGTTCAAATTGATTGGGCCTTGGCTGCCCACTTTTGCCTTTTCTCCTTACTTATTTTGAACAATTCACCAAGTGAGTTTTGTTGTACTTGGTTCCTTTCTCTATTAATCTTGGCTAAAAATAAAGTCTATTGATGATGCTAAAACATGGACTAATGTTACACCCTTAACACGGACTTTATTCATAATCAGACTTGGACAAATTTGACGTCGGGCCTCGTCTTCGTGCTAGCTAAGCAAGTAGGTTACTCACCTGCTAGCTTCTTAAGTCCTATAAGCACCTCACTTCTCTCACTTCATTTAAGTTTGTGAGATCCTCAATTTGACTTAAAACTTATTTACACTCAACCCACTTCAGCGTTAGACATACATATCGCCTTCTAATTTGAGAGTGAAGAACTTTTACAAATTGGCGCTAATTTGAAAAGCCATATGATGTTTTATTTGCGTAGTACTAGTATTTTAAGATATGGGGGTGCTATATTGTACTTGGAGACTAATGTACTGTCAAAATATAACACATTTGATGCCTAAAACTAGTTGTTCTTGTAGAAAATACAGGTTGGCATGATTTTGGGAGAAAATTACAGATTTTGCTAAAGTAAAAGACATACCAGCCATAGTACGAGTTATAGCCCAAGTTACGAGTTGTAGGGTGCCTCGGAGTAAGAAACAGAGTGAAAAATTAGGAATTTGTGAAGTGAAGGTCAGTCATACAAGGCTAACCTATGATTCATAAGTCGTAGCATGACTCATAAGAGGTTCTCTCGTTACAAGAACTGTAACTTAGGACTATGAGAAGAAACTACGAGTCATAGGGCACACCACGACTCGTAGCAATGGGTCATAGCATTCAAGTGCATAATGTCAAGTGCTAACTATGAAAGGTCAATTACGACTCATTGGTCACCCTATGAGTCATATCTGCGAGACATAATAGCTGCCAGCTATATTTATTATTTGTATTTTTAGGTTCTTTTTGTAACTAGTGTGTGCCTTTTTCATCTAACATTGTGAAACTTCCTCGACCGATCTTAGTAAAAGGTGTTAGGATCTTCTTAGGCCATGTAGGATCTACTGATGCTTCATAAAAGATTTCTCAAAGATTTCACATCCTTTGTGCAAATTGATTGAGAAAGATACCAAATTTGTGTTTGATGATGCCAATATGCAATCTTTTGAAGAACTGAAAAGACGGTTGACTTCAACACGTATCATTGTGGCTCTGGATTGGTCAAATCCCTTAGAATTAATGTGTGATGCTAGTGGGATTGCATTGGGTGTGGTGCTGGGTCAGCTCAAGGAGAAAGTCCTACACACTATCTATTATGCAAGAAAAGCCCTGAATACCGCTCAGAAAAACTACAGGTCACTAAACAGGAGTTACTTGAATTGGTCTTTGCATTTGAGAAATTTTGATGTTACTTGTTAGAAGCCAAAGTGATAGTACACACGGACTAGCAGCATTCAAGTACTTGATGGGCAAGAAAGATGCAAATCCAAGATTGATTAGATGGGTGCTTCTATTACAAGAATTTAACTTTGATGCGATTGACTACAAAGGGTTAAAGAATCAAGTTTTGCCGATCACTTTCCCAGATTAGAGGATAGATCTATGGTGAAGTTTGATCATGGTCTTGATATTGATGATTCTTTTCCTGATGAAAGGGTGTTGGTGGCTTCACATGATCTTATTCCTTGGTTCCCTGACTATGCCAATTATCTAGTGAGTGATATTATACCTCCTGATCTAAATAACCATCAACATTGCAGGTTCATGCATGATGTGAAAAAATTCTTTTGGAATGAGCCATACCTATTTTATATATGTGTTGACGGGATCATCCGTAGATGTGTTCCAAAAGTGGAGATGATGAGCATCCTTGAAGCTTGCCACTCCTCCGTAGTTGGTGGCCATCACAGTGGAGCTCGTACAGCTTATAATGTGTTATAATGTGGTTATTATTGGCCTTCTATACATCAAGATGCTCATGATTATGTCAAATCTAGTGACAGATGTCAAAGAGAGGTGGGAGTCTCACAGAGGCAAGAACTTTCTCTTAATCCCAGTGATTGAGTTGTTTGACATATGGGGAATTGACTTCATGGGACCCTTTGATAGATCTTATAAGAATAAGTATATCATGGTTGCTGTAGATTATGTCTCTAAATGGGTAGAAGCCATAGCCCTGCCAAACAATGAGAGCAAGAGTGTTACATGTTTTCTTCGAAGAAACATTTTTTCCAAGTTTGGAACACCTCGAGCAATTATCAGTAATGGAGGCTCTCACTTTTACAACAGATTATTCAAAATACTCCTTGAGAAGTATGGTGTAAAGCATCATGTGGCATCACCTTATCACCCCCAAACTATAAGGCAAGTAGAAGTATCAAATAGAGATAAAACAAAACTTCTCTAAGACTGTGAATGTGAATCGCACCGATTTGTCCGTAAAGTATGATGAAATTGTGACTTACCACACCGCATTCAAAACACTAATTGGAATGTCTCTATACCAACTAGTGTTTGGAAAGGCTTGTTACTTAACAATTGAACTGGAGCATAAAGCAATGTGGGAATTAGAAGTTGAATCTAAATTGGAATGGAGCAGCAACATCAAGGCTCATGCAGATTAATAAGCTAGATGAGTTCAGTTTGAGAGTGTATGAGAGTTCTACAGTGTATAAACAAAGAAAGAAGATTCAATATGATCCAAAGATTGAGAACCGCTAATTTGCACTAGGGGGCATGGTGTTGCTTTACAACTATTGATTGAAGTTGTTTCTCGAGAAGCTCATATCTAAGTGGATGGGCCTTTTCGAGTAGTACGTGTCTTTGGTTATGGTGCTATTGAGCAAGAAAGCAGGGATGGAAAGATCTTCAAGGTAAATGGTCAAAGAGTCAAGCTCAATGAGGGTGACATGGAGGAAACTAAAATAGTTAAGGATTAGGAACTTGAAGAAGCATAAATACTAAAGTTCATCTCGTCGTGCCATGACACGAAATTAGGAACCTCTTGGGAGGCAACCCTAGGTATGCCCCTTGTGTCTCTTATTGCTTACATATGCCAGATGCATCATTATGCTTTGGTTTGTCGGGTAGCTTTGTAATCAGGTTTTGAAAATGAGAGTTGGGTACCTAAAATTGAGAAGTGATGTATATGCCATTAGGATAATTGCTGTGTATTTCTCATTTTCTACTTAGGTCGAGTCTTCTCTTGAGGTGAAGCAGTAGTTCTAAGTTGAGAGTGTTAATGTGCTATCAAAATACAACACATTGATACCTAAAACAAGAGATTTTACAAGTTCTTAATGTGACTTTTTATGGTTTTTATGTGATTTTGTGTTGTTCTTGCAGAAAATACAAGTGGGCATGATTTTGGGAGAAAATTAAAAATTTTGCTAAAGTATAGCACATATGAGCTATACTACGAGTCGTAGCCCAAGTTACAAGTTGTAGGGTGCCCTTGTAGGAAGAAATAATGAGAAAAATTAAGAATTTGCAAAGTAAAGGTCAACCATATGAGGCTAACCTATGAGTCGTAAGTCGCACTATGACTCGTAGGAGGTGCTCTTGTAACAAGACATAATGTGCCAAAAGTTTGGACTAAGAATTGCAACTCAGGACTATGAGAAGACACTATGAGTCGTAAACCACACCACAACTCGTAGCAATGGGTCATAGCAGTCAAGTCCAAAATGCCAAGTGATGTGTACAAAAGCCCGATTATAACTCGTAGGTCACCCTACGAGTCGTATTTGTGAGATGTAACTGCTGCTAGCTGTATTTTTTATTTTTATTTTTAGGATCTTTTCATAACTAGTATTAATAGTTAATGATATGGTTTTTAAAAGAGAGATTTGACATTCCACAAATTGTGAAGATATATTTAATATTCTTAGAGAACTTTTCAAAGGTTTACTGTAGATTTTATCTTTTTATTTTGAAGACCCATTTTGAGGGATTAAAAATCACATTGTGCTCAACTTCCATTAATACAAGCTTGTGATTTCAATATTAAAGTGGTGTTATTCTTTATTATTCTTGGATAATCTCTCAACCATGTCTTTTACATTCATTATCGATGATTTTGCCTTAGCTATGAGTAGCTAAGCACCTACAACTTGGGGTTGTGGGAACCATGAGTTGACTTGTAATAACCTAGACTTTGTGCAGTTCTTTGGTTGGGTATTTGCATGCATTGTTTATTTCCCTTTACATTGAATGTTGTTTGGTGGTGGCCAATACCAAACCCTACCTACTATCACGATCTCGATCAAGGTAGTGACAAATAGGAAAAGGAAGTAGATGACATAATTCGATTGATGTGTTCTCATCTAATCAACCAAACCTAACCAAAGGGGGTTGACTAGGACAATTAGTAACAATTAGTTGGCACGTCATGGTTGCTAACCAAGCGTCATGGTGAAACTCGACCTTCACCTTCAAAAGAGGGATGGAAGAACTAAGTTACCATCCTGCATGCATAGTCTTGATTGGAGTTATGTTGTCTAGGGTAATTGAGTCAATGAATCATGGGGAACACAATTCCCAAGTTGTCCCTTGATTTGATGATCTTCTTGTATAAATAGTGTACAACTTATTTTTGTTCTTCGTTTTGAGTCATAAACACCCCCCTTTTTAAAGAATATAGTGATTGATGCTTGAAATGATTGTTAGTTGATCAACATAGTCAAGCCCCGTATTCCCTATGGATTCAACCCTAACCTCTGGTTAGGTTTATACTTGACTGCGACCACTTTGTTGTTGGAGCGTAAACAAAGACCTCAATACTTGGAGGAGAATACACTTGTGAATTAACTTGTTTAATTATGTTTTCGCAATTCATAATTTCTTCATCTAACCATAGCAGGAGTAGCTAAATCTACAACAATGGTTGTGGGAACCATGAAGATCTAACAAAGTTTATCCAGATATTTTGCAATCCTTTGATTGGATATATGCATGTATTAATCAATTATCTTCATTTTGCATGTTTTTTAGTGGTGGCCAACACTAGAACTGGACTAGTATTACCTTCCCGATCCAAAGTGGTAATGAATAGGAAGAAAGATTGATTAACAGGATTCAATGATGTGTTCTTGTCTGATCAACCAAACTAGACCAAGGGGAGGTTGAACGGGACTATAGGTAATAGTTAGTATTGCACACTGTGTAGATGGGCCAAGTCACATAGTGAAATTCACTACTTACCTAGACCAAAGGGTTTGGTGAACTTAAATTACTGTCCTCCATGCTCTACACTTGATTTGAATCGGTTTATCCGAGGGATACTAAATTGTGAAATCATGGGGAACACAATACCGTAGTTGTTATCTATTATTGATTGTCTATTGTGATAGTTTAGTTTTTTTTTCTTATTGAATATTGAACCTCTCGCCCTTCGGGGAATTAAGTCGGTTAATTGCTTGAATTTCTTATTGATGAATTTTCTTTGAGTCTACGTATTCCCTTGGGTTCGACCCTAACCTTGGTTAGGTTTTATATCTTGATAACAAATGCTTTATACTCTAAAAGGAGGTGGTTATTTTGACAGGAAGAGGGTTCCTAAAGCATATTGGGATAAAAGAGATGGTTTCAGAAATGGTCCATATGTGGCACCACATAACTGGAACACAGGTGCAAGCAATTCTAGAATTGAGAGATGTTTTATTGCTTGTTGACGAAGGCCGAGACATAAGATTAAACTCTAAAGGGCATGAAATTTGATATTTCAAGTATTAATCAAAAAGCAAAGTCACATTTTGTGTCTATGAAATAGCTTGAGCAATAGTTCGGTCAACTGTCAACACAGTTTAATCAGTATCAGAAGGGTACATTGCCTAGAACCATGGTGTAAAATCTAAAGAATGAAGGGAAATGTATGGCGGTTACTACTACAGGTGGTAAGAGCACTATTGATCCTCCGATTCTGGTTGAGGTAGGAGATGTTCGTGAGAAGATAGTTGTAGATAAGGATATGGTTGAAGGAGATGATTGTGCCAAAGATAGGGTGAGTGAGGTAGCTAAAGAGCCACAGAAGTATAAGCCCATCCCAAGGCCTCCTCCTCCTTTCTTTCAAAGGCTCAAGAAGATGGAGGAGGAAGGTAAGTTCAACCACATTCTCTCCATGCATAAGAAACTATCTATCAGCATCTTTCTTATTTAAGATTTTGAGAAAATGCTAGGTTATAGAATGTATATGAAAGATTTGGTTACCAAAAAGCGCACTGTGAGTCAAGAGCTTTAATATTATAGTTCTATCACTATTAAGTCCTTGGTTCAAAAGCATGAAGACCTATGTGCTTTCACCA
>JAOTQR010085791.1:0-35963 GCA_025774065.1 Solanum ossicruentum
TAATTATCCGTAAAATTAGGTGGCGACTCTGTGTCATTTCGAATTTCGAGGATTAGTTTTGCTTAAATTAATTAAGTTTGGATTAATCCTTGATTTTCGAACAATTTTCAATTTTCTTTTAAAGTCGGTCATTTTTCGGTATAACAATGAGTATAATTCTGCTATATTCAGAATTATTTTTCAATTGAAACTCTGTAGAGAAATGATTATATATTGATATGATGAAAAAAACATTTTTCACTTTTCGTACCTCGAATGTGCTGCTACAATAGCAATATCGAGAAAAAAATTTCAAAAAAGAAATATTCTGAACTAATTTCTTATCTTTTTGTGGCCAAATAATATAATGATTTATTGATGAAAAATCATGAAAATTGACTTACTAGATCTATACCACTTTCTAAAGTGAATGAAGTGTACACCCATCATGTTAGGCATGAAAAGGGTTGTGGCTCTAGTCGAGGTCATGATAATGAACAAGAACAAAATTCTTTTCTTGGTGTTAATCATTCACCACAAAAAAGGGTATTATCAAAGTGATGTAAAAGGTCATTGTGTAAGTGAGTGTTGTACTTCCAAGCACTTGGTTGAGATTTATCAAGTATCACTAAGAAAAAAGAGAAATCATGCTGACATCACACAGCTCGATATAACAGATTACTTCGGACAGTCTGAAAGAAAGATAAATAACTTAATTGGTGATGGTTCTATGGTTATGAAAGAGTGAATAGTTTTTAGTTCTTTTTCAGTAGAAGGGTAAGACATCGTGTTAAAGTCCCCATGCACCATGATGATAAGATTTGAGTTTGATTCTCATTGATTCATGATCTAAGATATCTTTATGTGAGTAAGATATTGGGTTCAAGTCCCAATGTACCATATTAATAATATAATGATGACTAAAGTAAAATAATATGCATTTGGTAAAAATTCATAAAATCTATTCCATTAAAATATTCCATTCTCTAGAGTGAATGTGATAGGAGTGCCTAATGTCTAAAAAAAAGACAATTGATTGAACACATGAACATGGAATGAGATCTAAGCTATCATAAATTGATATGCAAGATAATTGTATTTCATTCTTGAAGAGTGAAAACTTTTTTATAAATATTACAAATACAGATCCATTCTCTAAAGTGAATATGATAGTAGATAAAACTTTTCAATATGAAGTTGCATTTTATTGTGATAGGATCACAACTCATCTTCGGAAGAGAGATAGAGTAACTGAAAAGAAATAAATATGAAAATTACTCCAGGAGTAATAAATCAGAAATTTGTTCATGATAAATTTGAGTTTACTTATTAGATATTATTGAAGAAATAAAAGATTCTTTAAGATTATTTGTTCTGATAATAAATTGATTGGATCTACTAATATTGGGAGTGAATTCGCTAAATTCTGAAAGTATAAAAGGTGAATATGAACTCATTCACGATCACGTGATATGTGAAATAGATGTATCTATAAGATAATTACTGTGCATTTATTGTCAACTTGTAGTTTGACATTCGCAAAATTGTTTGTACAAGATATTGAGTTAAAAGCACAACTTTTAAAATATGTAACCAAGATAATTTATCTTGATAATATTGATAAATATCCAAGCTGATTGACACTAAATGTCCTAGATAAATGGTCAACCATTGCTTGTGAGAACAAAGGTTCATGGTCTGAAATATGATAAATTAAATATAAAGATATGCATCAAACCAATACGTTATGATCAATTTCTCCCTCAATTGTGATATAATCAGGGACCATATAACTACCATCTAATAATTTTGAGATGTTATATATAATTAATTAATATACCATGCATATGCATAAAAAATTGATTCTCCAAAATAGATTGGAATATGTATTTATTTGTCTAACATAAAGGGGAGATAATAAGAAATTAATAGTTGAAATAATCTTATTGAATGTCCCTGAAGGACACAGTTTATGAGATGCATTAAACATATAATTGATCCCAAATAAGATACTTCTTGAAAAAAAGAGCAAATGATCAAAATAGTCATAATTAAGAGGGAGTGTGATCTTGAAGAGCTTGCGACATTATACTTCATGAAACCTCATGAGAAGGGTAGTTATCTAAACATAATGAAGTCATGAGACCTCAACAAGTTATGTCGCATTGCAAATCGACAAAAAATATATTTTGTTGATAATATCTTTGATACAATATAGCAAAATATTATAAAAAAAGATTATGAGGATCTCAATTCTATGGTATATTAAAGTATGCTCTAATTAGCAAGGGGAATGATGCATCTAAACTTATTTGACTTGCAATCTAGACACTAGAAAACGTCATACGTTTAATATTAAATATTGTCACTGGACAAAATTAATATGAAAGTATTTGAAGGATTTAAAATGCATGAAGCATACACAAATTTTTGAAAAACTTATTTATAATCCTCATATTGATTAAACTAATCAAGAGTCTTTCATATTGTTATGCAAGTTGATAACTTGAATTGAAACTCTTGAAGATTTTTCAAAAGGCAATAGATTTTTAACTTAAAGAAATTGAAGTGAGGAACTTGCAAAACTCTTTAATTTTTAAAGGAGGATTCATAAAAGGAGATACAACGAAGTACATTTTGCCAAATCTTTCTACACACATGAATTCCAAAAGAATGGTGATATAAATGTGCAACAGATTTGTTCGAGTGACAATATGGTTGATTTGTTCATCAAATCTCTAATTACTGCAACTTTCAAGAAGAAGATACACAAGATTGGATGCGAAGATTCAAGTCTTTGGATTGATGTTCTGATTAGGGGGAGTTTATACGCGATGTACTCTGTTTCCTTCATAAAGTTTTGTCCCATTGGGTTTTCCTTGAAAAGTTTTTTTTAATGAGACCTCCAAAATGCGTATTTACTAAATATGTGTATTTTTTTCTTCACTAGAATTTTTCTCACTGGCTTTTATCTTGTAAGGTTTTAACGAGGCACATAATCTACCAAATAGACATTTAAGGGGGAGTGTTATAAACGTACTTGTATTATAGTAAATGTCTATTATGTAGGTTACTTTGGAGAAAAGTTAGAAACCCCAACTTAGGGAGCAAGTCAGTTTTCCCCTGTAAATAAAGGGATTTCCTTCATTATAATACACATATGAATTTTCTTCAAGAAGAATAAGAAGTCTTCTCTCTTCTCCCTACTTTATTCTTTGTGTTGTTTTACCCTTATAACATATTTTGTATAGCTATTTACTAAAATAATAGTTTGTAATGTATTTTTTATATACATTATTATATGATCGATATACACAAAATATAAATATTTGACACCAAATAGTGTAAATGTTTGGGTATATATGGATAGCTAATATAATTGTTTTGATTGATTGGCTAAATATGTAACTTGTTCTTTACAATAATGGGGTGTTTACCCAATGATTTCTAATGACTCATTAGATCATTCTGACAACGAATCCTTTTTTTCTTTTCATAAAATTAATTAGAAAATTTGAAGTATTCAATATCTATAACTAGTTAGCTAACGAGTAATTTTAGAGAATTAATTTAATTGATGAACTAAATTGATAATTTACTTAATATTCTATACCACTTGTCTAATATATCTTAAAATAAGTTAGTAGAATTTGCCACTTTTAGTATAACTAGTTAAGTGTACGTGCTTTGCATGTATGTGTCGTGTCAATCTAAGAACTATATATAAATAGTACTTGTAATTAAAATAAGTACAATATTTAGGTAAATAAAATTAAATAAATACTATTAATTTGATGTAATTAACCTCTATAATGAATAGACAAATATGACAAATCAATTCAATTGTTTATAATATAGATATGTTAATAGTTTATGCATATAAAGTAATAATTTGGAGTTAAATAGTTAGGAGTTAAATAATTAATTGATTAAAATTTACTTTTAAAAAAGACTCCTAAATATAAAAGGAGTAGTTTAAAATTTGTAACATAATTTTAATTACTTTTTTCTTTTTAAATTTGTTATATTACATACTTTTATTAACAAAATATTTGATAATTAATTTATTTTCTTTTTAAATTTGTTTTATTACATACTTTCTAACAAAATATGTCACGCCCCGTGAGGGTACCCTAAACGTAACTGCACTCGAAGACTATTACTAGCTCTCAAGCGAACCACCTAGTTCCATAACACTTGTTCAATTAGTAAATTGGTGGAAGATATTCAAGAATAATTTAAGCTATCAGTGGGCTACAAGACTCATCAATTCTATCTATCATAAGAAACAAGATCAATGAAACGAACTCAGTTCAAAAAGGAAAAGGGGAAAAGAAACCCCCACATCGACCATCATTTGTCGATGTCTATGAAGTCTCTATAACTACTATCTAAGAAGGTACTATGACAGGCCATGCTACCCCAATCTAATAAAATAACTCAAAGAAATAAAGAAAGAAACCATCTTTCAAATGGAAAGGAGGAATAACCACTCTCGAAAATTAAATGACTCTGAAACCTCAACGATGCACCTATTGAAATCCTCTATCTACTGAATTTGCATCATGAAATGATGTAGTGCCAAAAGGGTATTAGTATGTGGAATGTACTGTATGTAAAACGGGCTAAAATAAACAGTATAGGCAAGACAATATAATATGACACCAACTCATCAGTTACTCAATCTCAACTCAGGATAAGGAATGAGACTCTATCACATCACCATCAATGAAGACTCATACTATCACATCAACATCAGAGTACTATCAACATCGAACCTATCTGGGAGTTTTTCTAACCGACAACCACCACTTATGAGTCAGTGATGATACAATGAAGAGATATCATTGCCACATCCGTCTAGTACCTTGCCGAGGTAAAGGACGAGTCTATCAGTGGATCCAAAAGTCTGTCAAGTCCTCTGCAGGACAAAGGAAACATTCACTTTCGTAGTCTAATCCTCTTCTACGCTAGCCATGTAGTTAATGGGTGCGAGTGAGACTCACCATTTTGGTGCTCAATACTCCTCCCATGACTTGACTTGCTCATAAAACTGTTAATCAATCAAGAATTTCCATCACCTAGACTCTACGAGCAAGATCCCTCACTCGTCTCATCATCTATCACCTCAAGGATTTAGGAACATTTGTTAAAACTCAAGAATAGCCTCTTAAAGACTCTTAGGGTCTCACCCTCCATCAATTCCATCAACATTAGCATCAGTACTTACTCAAAACAAGACCCGAAAAACAACAATCAAGCATACTTACATAATTTAGGCTCTAGACATCAACCCTTAACTTCATTCATACAATCTTTAGCAATTACACATATATAGTTTATACAGTAGTTTAAATAATCAATTTAGCAAGTAATTCTAGTTGTGATGGTCATCAATTTACAAAAGTAAATATAGATTAATAGTAGTTCTCAAGAAAATATGCAAGAATTGGTTAAACAAGACTCATCTCTTTCATCTATCAACCTACTACAATCAGTAGGGCACATGGGGAACAATCTCACATTTCCAATCTCAGATTTTCCATTAGATTTTGGGAGATACATTATGTGAATGATTATGTTCTAGGAGAATTTTGATAATTTTATGAGGCGTTATATCATTTCCTCTTTGGGATCATTCGTCCTCGAATGACGAGTAAAAGTAGAATGAAAGCACTAGTAGACTTGAAACTAATCTCACTCCTCACTCGAGAACTCTAGAGCTCTCAACTATCCATCACTTTCTACATCTCTATTTTATACTCAAGAATAGAATTAACACATCAACTCGAGAATAGGAACTTCAAGAGCATTAAGGATAGGAGCATTACCTTCGACATCATCGTCATTCGGCATGAATAGGTGTGGGTATCTGATTTTCATTGCTTTCTTAACTTCGCAAGTAGCTTCATCAATGAATTGATTCCTCCACAAAACTTTGACGGAGGCTATCTCCTCGTTCTGCAGCTTATGAACTTGTCGATCAAGGATATGGACTAGAATTTTCTCATAGGATAAGCTATTCTTTACTCCCGTACTTCAATAGGAATTTCCAAAGCATGATCTCGCCGTCACGCCCCAAGAGGGTACCGTAGACGTAATCGGCACTCAGAGACTATTGCTAGTCCCCAAGTGAACCACTTGGCCTCATCACATTCATTCATTCATACATTCTACTAATTAGGGGAAGAATAAAAAGGAAGTAAATGGGCATATCTCATCTGGTCTCAAAAATAGTATCATATATAAAAAGGCTAGTTGAAGAAAACTAGCTCACAGTCTTATCAATCAACAATCTGATTCTAGTCTATGAAGGTTCTATCACTATTAGGTGGTGCCAACGATAGACTCATGACTACCTCAATCAAAATAAAGCTAATAAGTATCTAGCTCTAAGAAAAATGGAAATAACATATGAATCCTCCGAAGTAAGGAAGGCTCACCAACCTATTGAACGTCCATAGATCTTCAACGATGCGTCTGCTGATGATCTTGATCCGTATATGTACATCATAAAATGATGTAACACCAGAGTGGCGTCAGTGCATGGAATGTACTGGTATGTAAAATAGCTGAATGAAACTGAAATAGGCATAATAATATAGTAATAACATTAACTCAACTCAGAAGATTCAACTCATCTTAACTCTATAATTTATGCAAGTTTAAAGTAAATCATGCTCTTTATAATGTACATTTAAAAAGAACAAAGGACTCCATTAGAACTTCATGCTCAATCAGTGTTGCTTGGGAGATTCTCTTAATCGACATCTATCCTATCCCACCACCTTTAAGTTAGGTGGTGCACAATGAATTAGCATTGTTGTCACGCTCTTTGTAAACTTACCACAGTAAAGGACGTAGTATCTCTATCTCTCTCTTAGATCCAAAGAGAATGTCTAACTTTTGGGGTAAGAGTCACCAGAACGTGCTGCATGACTATCCTATACTGGCAAATGTAGTTCTGAGGTGAACCTTTCACCTAACTCAGTGCTCAATAATGCTCCCAAGACTAAAACATGCACAACTTATCAATCAAATCCATCCTCGTTAAGACTCTATCAACTATCACCATCATCTATCAGTGAAATTATTACAAGAAATATATTTACATTATCATCAATACGTACTCAAAGAGTCATGTAGACTCAATGCTCAATTCAATCAAAACTCATTAAAATGTTAAGTATTTTCTTTAAAACTCATGCTTCAAAAATGATCTTTGCATATCACCAAAATCCTTTCTCAAATCAGTATTTATGCACAAAAGTTATATTTGACAAGCTCAGAATTGGCTGGCGGCATGCTTAACACATGCAAGTTGGACAAGAAACATGGGAAACGGTGTTTCCAGTGGTGGACGGGTGAGTAACACGTAAGAACCTGCATGAAACTCAGTAAAATATACTAAAAGAAATCTTTGGGATTAACATGCTCAGTATGACTATCAAATCTTATTTTTCAAAATAATGCATAAAAGTAATTGTAATACATCATTAGGGTTCATGTGAATGAAGGCATGAACATACATCCAAACAATTATTTAATTTCAAGAACATCATCAAGATAATATTGTATACGAGAAACTCATTAATACCATAGAAATTAATTCAAGAATTTAACCAAGATAATACTTCAAGAATATGTGTAGGGACTCATGGGTTCTTAACTCACCTATGACCTTTTATGAGGCATATGGAAGGACAATCCCATGCATTTAGTTTAGCCTTACATACCTTGGATAAACACAATATGAATCCTTACAAGAACTTGACTCAAGTCCTCAAGATACCAAGTTTCTCCTCGCTTGCTCTATCAAAACTCTCACCTTTGGAGGCTAAGGAATGGGTTTTGAAATCCTTATTTCATAGAAAAATGATATTATAATTGTTTATAGTACTTGGGAGGGGTTGGGGATTTACCAAAGTAGCATTCTCGAAATAAAAAAATAAAATTTTGTCCCGTAACACCATGTTCGCATCGCGCCAGGGGCAAGGACATGTGTTACTTTCACGAAATTCTCAGAACACGTTGAAAATTGTTTTCCAGGAAAAATACATATAAAATGCGTTTGTCAAGTGCAATTTTTATGTATAAATTTTCATAAATCGCTTTTCGATCGATTTTTCAATCCCATAGAAAAAATTTGATAAAAATAAGTGTTGGTCCGTGTCCTAGGTGCTTTGCGCCTTAGGCGCGCATGAACACTGTCCCAAAATTAATTAGCAAAAATTATTTTTCAACCTGATTGCTCTAAAATTTGGTCGGGGTCATTTTCCCATTGAATTTTTCGTGCTGATCGCAAATCTAGACTCTAATTTTCATCGAAACTTAGGAAGACGTGTTATGCGCACGATTATGTTCTAGGGGAATTTTAGTAATTTAATGTGGTGTTACACTCCCAAATATTTCTTCAACATCGAAACGTGGAATACTGGGTAAACTCCATCTAGCTCGGACGACAAGTCTAATTCATAAGCAACCTTTCTAATCCTCCTAATAATCAAGTAAGGTCCGATATAGTGTGGACTCAATTTCCCCTTCTTACCAAACCTCATGACACCCTTCATGGATGACACCTTCAAGTACACCTGATCATCCACCTCAAACTCCAAGTCCCTTCACCTTATATTCGTATAAGACTTTCGACGAATTTGTCACCTTCTCCATGGATTGGTGGACAAGATCAGGTCCAATGAATTCAGCTTTACGAACCTAAACCAATCAATCGGTGATCTACATCTCCTCCTGTATAATGCCTTCTAAGTGGCCATCTGAATGCTGACATGGTAACTATTATTGTACGCGAATTCAATCAATAATAGATAATCATCCCAGTTTCTTTTGAAGTTGATGATGCAAGCTCTCAAAATATCCTCTAAAGTTTGAATGGTGCGCTCTGCCTGTCCATCTGTCTGCGGGTGGAAGATTTTGCTCAGTCTCACTTTTGTACCCAATCCCTTCTAAAAAGATCTCCAAAAAATAGGAGGTGAATTGAGCTCCTTTGTCCGAGATGATGGATAAGGGAACCCCATGTAACCTCACAATCTCACGAATGTATAACCGAGCATACTCCCCAGCCGTGTTGGTGGTCTTAATTACCAAGAAGTGGGCTGATTTAGTCATCCTATCCACAATCACCCATATCGAACTGTGCTCTTTTTGGGATATTGGTAAACCGGTAATGAAATCCATATTGATCATGTCCCATTTCCACTCAGGAATTTCAAAATTCTAAGCCAATTTACACGGTCTCTGATGTTCAACCTTGACTTGTTGACAATTGGGGCACTTAGAGATGAAATCAGTAGTGTCCTTCTTCATTCTATTCCACAAAAAGACCTCTCTTAAGTCGTGATACATCTTGGTGAAACCAGGATGGATAAAATATATGGAGCTGTGGCTTCGGCCATGATTCTTTCTTGGACTCCATCAACACTGGGCACACATAATCTACCTTGGTATCTCAATACGCCATCTCCCCTTTTGGAGAAAACCATCATCTTTTACTTGTGAACCACTTCTTTCAATTGGAACAAGACAGGATCTTGGTCTTACTTTTCCTTTACTTCTGACACTAAAGATAAAGTAGACCCATTCTGAACATTGACCCCGCCTTCATTGTTCTTCTCAAGTTGCACTCCCAATCGAGCCAGTCTATGCACTTCTTTTTCTAATTCTCTCTTCCTTTCCTCCACAGGGCTAGTTCTGCCCATAGACAACCTGCTAAGAGAATCAACAACAATATTAGCTTTACCTGGGTGGTAGAGGATGCTCATGTCATAGTCTTTGAGTAACTCAAACCATCTCCTCTGCCGTAGGTTAAGCTCCTTCTGACTGAATATGTATTGCAAGCTCTTGTGGTCAGTAAACATGTCTACATGCACTCCGTATGAATAGTGACGCCAGATCTTAAGCATGAACACCACCACTGCCAACTCGAGATCATGAGTCGGATAGTTCTTCTCATGGATCTTAAGTTGTCTGGAAGCATAAGCTATCACATTCCCTATCTGCATTAGCACACAAGCTAGTCCAACTTTGGATGCATCACAGTATATCACAAAGTCTTCCGTCCCGTCGACCAAGGTCAAAACTAGTGTTGTAGTCAGTTTGGTCATCAACTCTTGGAAAATCTTCTCACATTCATTCGACCACTGAAACTTGGCCTTCTTCTGAGTTAGTTTAGTCAATGGTGCGGACAAAGAATAGAAGCCCTAACCAAATCTACAATAGTAGCTTGCTAAACCCAAGAAACTTCTTATTTCCGTCAGAGAGGTGGGTCTAGGCCAATTCTTAACCGCTTCAATATTCTGGGTATCCACCCAAATACCATCCCCTGAAACAACATGGCCTAGGAAGTTCATAGACTTGAGCCTGAACTCACAGTTTGAGAACTTCACATACAATTCATGGTCTTTGAGAGTTTGCAATACCACTCTAAGATGATTAACATGCTCTTCTTCATCCTTAGAATACACCAGAATGTCACCAATAAATATGATCACGAACATATCAAGATACGATATGAATACTCTGTTCATCAAATCTATGAAAGTTGCAGGTGCATTAGTCAATCCAAAGGATATGACCTAGAACACAAAATGGCCATACCATGTCCTAAAGTCTATGCACATCCTGAGAGACCCATCTTTCTTATGTACGAGCACCCCAAGGAGAGACGCTAGTCCTTATAAAACCTTTCTCTAATAAGTCTTTCAATTGCTCTTTCAATTCCTTCAATTCGACGGGGGCCATTCTATAAGGTGGAATTGAAATGAGTTGGGTATCTGGAAGTAAATCAATCCCAAAGTCAATCTCCCTGTCGGGGGGGACTCTAGGTAGATAATCAGGAAACACCTTAGGAAATGCGTTCACAATCGACACTGACTCAAGAGTAGAAGATTCAACATATCAGACTTAACTCGCATGAGATGGTAAATACAACCCTTGGAGATCAACTTTCTGGCTCTAAGATAAGAAATAAACTTTTCCTTAAGTGCAACAGAACTCCCTTTCCACTCTGGAATAAGCTCATTAGAAAATTGAAACTTAACAATTCTAGTTTTACAGTCAACATAAGCATAACAGGCGTGAAGCCAATCCATGCCAAGTATCACATCAAAGTTAACCATCTTCAATTCTACCAAGTCAGCTAAGGTATCTCTATGATATATGGACACTATATAATCCTGTGAACCCTCTTATCTAAGATAGACTTACTAGTAGGAGTCAAAATAACAAAAGGTTCAACCGAACACTCTGGGAGAATCCCAAACTTACCAGCCACATAATGTCACAAAAGACAAAGTGGCACCTGGGTCAAGCAATGCATAATAAGAAAAAGTAAGAACTTGAAGTGCACCTGTAACAATATCTGGTGCAGCTTCCTGATTCTGTCAATTACCCATAGCATAAAGATAGTTTGTCCCGCCTCCTGTACCTGTAGTAGTACCCCTTTGATGATTGCCAACTGGGGGTGCTGCGGAGGACTGTGCTCTGATGCTCCCTTCACCTCATCTCCTCTTCAAACACTTAAACTAGAAGTGACCAGTCTTTCTACATGAATAACAGAAATCCTTACCCATATGACATTTATCCAGATGAAGCTTGGCACATTTGTCACAAGGTGACTTTCCCTTCACACCTTGGGTCACACTAGCCTGAGATTGTGCATTGTTCACCTTAAGCCCTAAAATTCTGGTAACCATAAGACTTCTGATCATACCTGTTTGGTTGGAAGAGCACACTTGCTACAAAGGATGCATGATGAGAGGATCTTTTATGTAAGTAGGACTTGTCACCCTTATTTAGTCTCTGCTAGCTAGGCTCATGCCTTGCTGATTTTGCTTTTCTATTCATCTGCTCTTCTTTATCTCTTTCGTGTCCTCCTTTGTCTGTTAGGCATACACCATCATCCTAGAGATGTCCATGCCGGGGATCAACAAAGCTGTTTTGCACTCATTCTGCACATGACTGTCCAGGCCAGACACAAACTTTCTCATCCTCGCCCTCATGTCTTGGACCATCTCCAGAGCATATCTGGACAACTTAATAAACTTAAGACTGTAATCCTTAACGGTCATTCCTCCTTGATTCAAGTTTACAAACTCATCAACCTTCACCTTCCTCAACTCTTGAGAAAAGAAATTATCTAGGAAAGCAGCTTCAAACTCTTCCCATTCTGCAGGCTCTGCATTCTCACCTCTACTATCCTTTCATTGGTTGTACCAAACATTAGCAACATCTTTCAATTGGTAGGAGGCAAGCTCAACTCCTTCAATCTTATTGGCATGCGTAGCTTTCAAGACCTTATACATTTCATTAATGAAGTTCTGCGGGTTCTCCTCTACCTTCGACCCCATATATACCGGTAGGTTCATTCTCAAGAAATCTCTGAGTCGGGTTGCAGCTAAGAACTCCTGTGAGCTAGAACTAGGAGCCTGAGGACCCCCACAATTACCCTGGTAGGCCACCAGCTGAGTCAGCATAGTGATGGCTCCCCTAAACTCTGTCTCTGTGGTGGGACCTAGCTGGGCCAATGCTGGGGGAGCCTGTGAGACCTCAACAATCCTAGAAGGACGTCCCCGTCTCCTCATCTTTGTCTGAATCGGGACCTCAAATTGGGCATTCTCAACAGTTGGGGCTGAGGCATCTCTTTGAGCATCTGTTCTTTTCGACGACATTTTCTGCAAATGTGGAATGCATGAATTAAAACAGAACTTCCATAGAGTTAAACTTTATCGCATGAATTCAAATCATCGAAGAAAGGTAACATTTCCTAATGTCCTATAGCCTCTTGCTTAAGGAGTATGGTGCATAACACACCCATAAACAAGACCCTATTAGACACGGCTTCATAGACTCCCTACGATACTCGAACACTGTGCTCTGATACCAAGTTTGTCACGCCCCGGGAGGGTTCCCTAGACATTACTAGCACTCGGAGGCTATTGCTAACCCTCAAGCGAACCACCTAGTCCTATCACACTCGTTCAATCAATAAATCAGCGGAAGATATTCAAGAATAATTAAGCTATCAGTAGGCTACAAGACTCATCAATTTTGTCTATCATAAGAAATAAGATCAATGAAATGAACTCAGTTAAAAAGGGGAAAAGAAACCCCCACATTGACCATTATCTATCTATGTCTATGAAGCCTCTATAACTACTATCTAAGAAGGTATCATGATAGGTCATGGCTACTCCAATCCAATAAGCTCAAAGAAATAAAGAAAGAAATCATCCTTCAAACGCAGGGTAGGACTCACCACTATCGGAAATCAAATGACTCTGAAACCTTAACGATACGGCTGCTGAAGTCCTCTGTCTACTGAATCTGCATCACGAAACGATGCAGCACCAAAAGAGCGTTAGTATATGGAATATACTGTGTGCAAAATTGGCTAAAGTAAACAGTATAGGCAAGACAATATAATATGACACCAACTCATCGGTTACTCAATATCAACTCAGAATAAGGAATGGGACTTTATCACATTACCATCAATCAAGACTTATACTATTACATCAATATCAGAGTACTATCAACATGGAGCATATCTGGGAGTTTCTCTAACCGACAACATACCACCTATGAGCCGGTGATTATACAACGAAGAAATGTCATTGCCACATCTATCCAGTACCTTGCCGGGGTAAAGGACGAGTCTGTCAGTGGATCCAAAAGCTATCAAGTCCTTTGCGGGACAAAGGAAACATCTGCGTTCGTGGTCCAATCCTTTCCTACGCTGGCCACGTAGTGAATGGATGGTAGCAGGTCTCACTTTTACCCATTTCAGTGCTCAATACTCCTCCTATGACTCGACTTGCTCATAAAATTGTCAATCAATCAAGAATTTCCATCACCTAGCCTCTACGAGCAAGATACCTCACTCATCTCATAATTTATCCGCTCAAAGATTTAGGGACATTCGTGAAAACTCAAGTGTAACCTCTTAAAAACTCTATGGTTCTCACCCTCCATCAATTCCATCAACATTAGCATCAGTACTTACTCAAAACAAGACCCGGACCGCAACAATCAAGCATACTTACCTAATTTAGGCTCTAGACATCAACCCCTAAACTTCATTCATGCAATTTTAGCAATTACACTTATATAGTTTATACAGTAGTTTAAATAATCAATTTAGCAAGTAATTCTAGTTATGTTGATTATAAATTTAGGAAAATAAATGTAGATTACTAGTAGTTCTCAAGATAACATGCAAGAATTGGTTAACAAGACTCATCGCTTTCATCTATCAACCTGCTACAATCAGTGGAGCACATAGGGGACAATCGACATACCTGAAGTGAAGAATTACCAAGTCTCTTCAAGGATTTGGACACGAACTTAGAAATCTTTAGGCTCTTTCTTGCTTTCTCTCTCAGAAACTTTCATGTAAGTGTTAGGAACAATGAGTTTTTGAAACCCTTCGTACGAAATAAAGAATTAAAACACATTTTGGGATTTAAAAATAGGTTGGGAGTATCTAAAATACCCTTCCCATAAAAGAATTAAAATTTTACACTGCGCAAACACATGTCCGCGTCGCGCCAAGAGCGCGGACATGTATATTTTCGCGAATTCCCAAGATTTCAAGTTCCCGTCGAAATTTTAAAAAAATCCTATGTGTGAGTCCGCACCCCAGGTGCGTTGCGGCCTGGCCGCGCATCCTCACTATCTCGAGTCAAATTATGAAAAATTATTTTTTGATTCAATTGCTCTAAAGTCGAGTTGAGACCATTTTCCGACTCAACTTTTTGCACTGATCGTTAATTCGATCTCGGATTGCCCATCGGAATTTGGGAAGACGCGTTATGCGCATGATTACCTTTTAGGGGTATTTTGATAATTTTACGAGTTACAAAATATTTGACACTCAAAAGTTTAATTAATTTCCAAGTCTTAAGTATTAGAAAAATAATTATATTTTTCTTCCTTTCCTTCTTCATCGCCTAGACAACTATTTATATAAAATACTCCTAAATCAAAAGTTAATTCTAAATATAAAGAGATTCAAATTCAAAAGTGAACCTTGAAACTAAATAAATAATAGATAGAATAATAAATTAAGAAAAATAATGAAAGACAATTTTGTCTAAAACAAAATATTTTAATGAAGGACAAAATAGCTTGGATAATGAAACAAACCAACTTGAAAAATAAAATTTGGACAAGTATAACTTAAAAAAATACTCCTGTTTTAAAACGAATGATCTAATTTGACTTGACATAGAGTTTAAGAAAAGAAAGAGATTTTTTAATCTTTTGGTCCTAAATTAAAATCATGTTAAATTTACGAAAATGGTGTTTAATCTTGTGGCCTTAAACATGCCACATTACCACGATGAAGATTGAAACTAAACTTTGCCAATAAAATAAAATAAAATAAAATAAATCATTTTTTTTAAAGTGATCAAAAATTAAGTATTTTTTTTTAAATGGACGAAGTCTTTAGTTTATAGTACCTTCATCCCATATTATATGGGCATCTTTCTATAAATATTTGTCTCATATTATATAACACTTACTAAATTATAACAGAATTAATTATTTTTCCTCATTTTACCTCCACCATTAATATTATACTTGAACATTCCAAAAGACTGATTAATTGCTTTCACCTTCAAAGTGTAAACTATTCATATTTTTTGTGTATATTTTTTCTAACTTAATTTAATGTACATGGATATAAATAAAGGGTAAAATGGTAAAGTTTATTAATGTATTAATAATTTATTAATTATTGTGTAAATAGAAAGTGCTTATATAATATGAGACAAAGGTAGTAACCTCTAGAGGCTAAACCCCTTTTCTATATCACCCACTTTGATAATAATGTGCATGAATTCCAACAACTTGAAGAAATTCATATTTCTTCATTTTTCTCTTCTTCTACGTCAATTTTGGGAATTCATGGCTACTTTTTTTTAATATTGAAATTTGGGCCACAACCCGATTTATTAATACATCAAAACATTGGGCTCAAAGAGCATAATACAAAGGTCCACACGAACAAGGTAGATCCCATGGGGTCCAGTTCAAAACACTAAGCTTAAAGTACAAGGGTTTCCTACTCGTCTTTCCATTTCCCCTTGTCTTTGACCGTAGTCTCAGTGGAACCCATGGAAAGTCCCACCGTCTTCTTGTTATCTTCTCAGTTGTCTTCTCCTCAAATTCCTTTCTAATGCATTTGCTCGTGTCCTGGGGTCTACCTTCTGATGCATGTGAAGATGTCCTCTCTGGTTCTTGGCCATTCGACTCTTTTTTGCTGATTTTGACTCTTATGGAAGCTGAATTAGTGTAGGCCATTGTAAATAGTAAACTGCAAAAGCATTATGGTCCATATATGTAAAATTAATCTTCCCTGCTCTTGTTGCTGCTACTTTTAGTTCTTATTCTCAGACTAGGGATATGCTGCTTGTCAATATTCACTATATTCCTAGCCATGCTAGGTAGCTCTTTGAAAGATCTGAATTATTGTATATTGTTTGAATGAAAAGCTTCATTAGCTAGAAAATCTTCCAACTAGTTGGCCTCTCTTAACACATGATTGATTTGAATGTTGACTGAAACCATAACAAACTGCATCTCCTCCACAAATTTCACTATCTCCCGAGGGATTTTCCAGTCTCTTATTAATATATTCATCAAACATAGGGAATAAGTCTCTATAATCACATTTTGGAAGACTCTGATCTTGCAATAGAACATGGTTTTCCAAATAGTTGTAGCTTCAACAAATACACTAGAAGACTCCCCTATTTGGTTTGCTTCAGCATAAGTGAGATCACCTAGCTGATCTCTGATGCAAAAACCATAGGAGCTCAAGCCTGGATTCCCTTTTGATACCCTAGTTGTATCACACTTCACCCAATCATTATCTGGGGCACTCCAATTAAATAGGTCGTAAGATGTAGATGGTCTAAGTTTTTGAAGTATCTCAAACTTGCCCTTTCAACAAAGTTCCAGGATAGAAAGTTGCTCTTCATCAGCTGCTAAATTGTCATATGACAGTTATGAAGTAGTCTACAGAATGATATAGACTTACCATATCTTAGAGCATTTCTCATCTTCCACACTTCCCAGATAATTATAGCAGGAATAACATATAGTATTTGTTTAGTCCTTAACTTCTCTGCAAATGTCCACCATTATGCAATTGTAGGCATTAATTGAGCTTCCTTCCACCTTGAAACCTGCACAATTAACAAAATCTCCCCATAGTTTTTGAGCTATAGGGGATGTTAGAAAAATATGATTTAGGATTTCTTCCTTTCCAATCTCACAACACCAACATTTGGAGATTATTGAAATTCTTACTTTTTTAAATTAGTCATCAGTAGGTACTCTTTTTTTGATCACCCTCCAAAGGAAAAAAGAAGTTTCATAGTGGATGTTTTTTATCCAAACTTTTTTTTGCCACTCCAACTTTTCTTTTGTATTCCTTAGGATGTGATATGCAGACTTAAATGAGAATCTGCCGCTAGTACAGCCAATTCACTATGTTTTATCAGTATCCTCCACCATACCAGATTTAATACCATTACATATAAGGTCAGACAGCTCATTAGATAAATTATCCTGTAGTGATCTTTTACACAAGGTGTTATTGACTACGAAATTCTTCACTTCAGCCTCCTTATTAGAGACCTACCCCTCCTCTGCAAAATATAAGGCATCAATTTTTGTTCAATTATCAAAGCAAAAATTGAAATTTTTAGCTTTCAAAGCTCCACTCCTTGTCTAACATATATCATATTTCTCCAAATTTGAGATACTCTAGTATTTCAAGTGTCAGCTGGATGTAATTTTTTACAATATTTGCTACCCATATGGGTCCCCTAAAGAGTACTTATAGATGTTCTGAAGTTTCACCAAAATTTAGCTATCAAAACTTTGCTAACATTAAATAAGGACCTGAAGCCTAATCCATTCTTTTCTCTTAGGTAACACATAGCGTCCCATGACACCTAATGCATTTTCTTCTCTATACCAGTGTTACCTCAAAAAAAAAGCTTGACAAATTTTTCTTGTGACTCCTTTAGGAGGTGTTAGAGCAGGAAACAATAGATAGGTAAGGATTGTAACACATGATTTACCAGAATAACTTTACCTCCAAAAGAAAGAAATCTATTTGCTAAGATAAAATTCTTCTGGTTACCTTTCTGATAATGTCTTCAAAGTAAGAATATTTTTTCCTCCAATAAAAAATTGGATAACCAAAAAGGAAACTCCCCTGGCCTAATTCCTGTCAACTTTCTCAGTTTGATATAAAAGATCAAATGAGTATTTTCATGCAAGTAGAAGAAGCTCTTGGGCTTATTGATTAATTGTCCTGAGACCTTATCATACTCCTTAAGAACATGCATCATCTTGATGATAAATACTTTATACTTTGAATAAGAAAAAGACTTGTATCATCCATATATGATAAGTGATTAATTTCTGGGCTCCATTCGGGCAACCCATAACAAATAAAATCCATGTCCTTATGTAGATTATCAATGCCCTAGAAAGAAACTCTGCAGCAATAATAAACAATGTAGGAGAGAGTGGGTCTACTTGTTTCAAATCTCTGATAGATTGAAAAAAATCATGTGATTGCCCATTCGCCAATACTGAATACCAATTGTTAGACACCAACCTTTAAATCATATCAATTACAACACCTGAAAAATCAAATTTCCTCAAAACTTTAGTTAGAAATATCCATGATAATCTATCATGTGCTTTGTCCATATCAAGCTTGACCACCACATTAGTATGATTCTTGATAATCTCTTGGGCCAATAAGAAATTTTTACTATATTTCTTCCTTTAACAAAGCCTGATTGATTGGATGATATGATTTTAGGAAGCCCACCAACCAATCTATCATGTAGTACTCTGAAAATCACTTTGTTAATGAAACAACTCAAACTAATTGGTCTAAGATCAGATGAGGTTCTTGGAATTTCCTTCTTCGGAATTAACACCAAATTAGTATGAGTAATAAATCTTGGTAGCTCCTATCCACAAAAGAAAGCCCTTACTACTTGGTGATATCATTACCAACAATATCCCAAGACTTCTGGAAAAATATCCTGAAAAGCCATCTGGTCTCGCAACACTAGTCCCACTTAATTCAAAAATCATCCTCTTTACCTCATCTTTTTTAGGCAGCCTAGTCATACCAGTGTTGTCATCCTTTGAAACTAAAGCAGGAATATGTTCCAGCATATCAAACTGCTGATTGTTCCTGTTATTTTGGAACTATCTAGTCTAGTAGTGAACTGCTTCCCTACCTATTACTGCATTTGTATTCAAAATCCCACCCTAGTCAGACACCAATTCAATCAGTTATAGCTATCTTCTCTTTTCTTGAACATAAGAATAGAAAAATCTTGTAATCTTGTCCCCCTGTACAAATCACTTCATTCCTACTTTTTGCTTCCAAAATTCCTCCTCTAATTTGAGTGATCTTCTCAATTCTGCTTCAACATTACTGAGGGCAGCCCTATTCTCAAGGGAGGAATCAATTTCAAGTTGAGATTTTTAACTCTAATAATATCCTCCAGAGTGAAAGTTTGAATAAAAATATTCCCAAATTCCTCTTTACTCCACCTTTAACTCTCTTTAATTTAGCATGTACCTCTTAAAATAGGTCCCCCAATAAAGCTAACAAGCCAGTGTTGTCTGACTATATCTAGGAAATGCTTGTGCTTGCACCAAAAATTAAGAAAGCGAAAAGGCTTCACAAAATCACCAACTTCAGAATTGCAAATCACATAGATAGGTGCGTGGTCAGATCCTTGTCTGTTATGATGTTGTAGCTCAATCGAAGGAAAAATCTCATAAAACTCTACATTTACCAGAACTCGATCCAACCTCTCAAATGTACATTCATATCATTCCACCACGTATATTTACTACCGGAGGATTTGACATCCATCAGTGCACATGTATTTATGCATTGTGCAAAATCCATTGCCTCCAATTGTGTGAACTGTAGTCCCCCCAATTTCTCATCTTCATTAAGAATAGCATTGAAATTACCCCCCACTATCCATAGCCAATTTGACATATCTATAGATTCCAATTCATTCCAAAGTTCTAGCCTCTCTACAGTCCCACACGTCGCATATATGGAACTAATCACAAAACATGTGCCATTCATACAGAATTTCATTGTGATTTGTTGGGGTGAGTCCTTTATCAATACTTGTGACCACATACCATTTCAAAAAATTTAGATTTTTTTCAGAACAATTTACTAGGGCTTTGTCAAATCCAACCTTCTTCTAAATTGATCTAACTCTGATGGTTCCTGAAAGGGTTCCATCAAAGCTATGAAAGAATACTTGTACCTTTTATTTAAATTAGTCAACTGCTCAAATGCGTTTTGCTTGTTGACTGATCTAATATTTCAAAACAAAGCTTTATTAATTATTGATTACAACTAGTTGCCCTCCCCTTATTACTCCTTATTTTCACTTGTAGTGGAATCACTGATCTTCCTCCACACAAATATCTCAACATAATTTTAGACCACAAGTTTTAAATCTTTCTTTTTTTTTTAATATCGTGTCACGTCAAAAGGTGCAACATAAAATAGGACGAAGGGAGTAATAAGTACTCATCACATGCATATATAAAATAAGAAAATGTACTTCTCAGGCTCAACTTACTCAATATAGGAAATCAGATTCATAATCTTAATTCTGAGCATGCAAGGAAAGCAATAAGATTTAGGACTAGGATATCAAGCATACGATTAATACTCCTATTTCTTGATACTAACCATGCAAATCATCAATTTACTCACATACATCCATGAAGACTCAAATATGTATAAGATCTTAGAGCTAGTAATCATAGGATTTGCGTTATTTGATTCTACCCACAACTTAACTTAATTAAACGAAGGGGCGCGGGATGAACACAATCCAACGCTTTAGATAGCCTTACATACCTGGGATGAAAGATGATGTAATTCTTCTACAAGAACTCGACCCTGACCTCAGAAACCCTTACTTCTTCTCTTCTTCTCTCAAGAACTTTAATCTAAGTTTGCGTAAGAGTCTTTAGAATGACTTTAGAAAACCCTTTTCGGCTATAAATGACCAATTTAATCATGGTTTAAGTTTAGGAAGGGTTCAGAAAGGTCTAAATCAGAATGCCCCTCACGAAATAACTGAAAAAGAATTTGTCCTGGACAAGGGGGTCCGCGACTCGGAGATGGTCCAATGTCAGAATTTTTCACCGAAAATTCTTTGAACGAGTTTTCTAATTCCATAGAAATTTTTTGGACCAAAACTAAGTGCAAGACCATGGTAGGTGCTCATCACACATCTATCGCACATCCTTATTGGAAATTTTTTTACATCAAAAATTATCTTTTGATCTGGTGGCTCTAAAAATCAACCGAGATCACTTCCCCACTCAATTTTTCATTCTGATCGCATATCCAATCTCGGATTTGCCTTCGAAATATGGGAAGATGTGTTATGCGCATATCTCTCCTCTAGAATATTTTGGTAATTTTACCATGCATTACACTAGACCTTAGATTCTAGAGAGGATTGATATAGGTGAGGATTTAGACGTGTAACTAATGGTAGGTAAAAGCCCCTAATTGGTGGAGATGTTCATGAAAGTGGCCAAAGGTTAGAATTTTGCTGTAATTCGAGTAAATTGGGCCATTATTGTTAATTAGACATATTGTCTTGACTGTTTATAGACAAAGAATGAGCTAGAACTTTAGAAAAGAGAAAAGCTCTGATTCTATAAAGTTCAAGGTTTGAGCTAAGGCAAGTGATGGTTTCATATTTTTATTGTGTGATATAAGCATGTCAACTAATTGATAGTATTTCTTTCATATATATGAAAGAGAGAACGACGATATAAGTTAATCTATGACCTCTCATGATCTAATTTAATACAATAAATCTATTATGTAGCTTCACCTGTTGTGCATTATTCATTGTGGATGTGATTAGGATTGTGATTGTTAATCGAGTATCACATCCCAACACATTATTAGACCGATTGTCAATCGAGTATCACATCCCAACACATTATTGGATCGATTGTCACATTTAACTTATTATTGGAGCGAGTGTCATATTCTGATACATAACTTATTTGTGTTTGGATCCCTTGAAAGGACTATGATTGCAATTATATTTAAGTGATAAACTGAGACTGGTACATGAGTATTATTATTTTCAGTATGTGTATAATTTACTATGTTTTAGTTGCTTGTTTGATATTTCATTTATCGGAGTAGTTCTTTGATCTTACCAGTACATTATTTTTATATGTACTGATACTGCACTTGCTTTTTTTAATTGAGTACATAATATCTTCAGGCATCTACAGAGTGACTTCAGTTAGGTGATCGTTGACTTTAGAATCCAAGGGTGAGTTATGGTCTTTTGAGCTACTCTAAATTCTTTTACTATCTTAGTCCACTTGTTTCGTGGGGTTGCCTCCCCACATGCTAAACACTTAGATAGAGTTTTGGAATAATGACTTTCAATTTGTAGGAATATTTGCTACTTGACTAGACTTCTAATTGAGTTTACAGGAACTCAACTACTTTTTTAAGTAAACTTATAAATTGCCTAAATTGTGCTAATTTGGTTAGTTGGTTCAAAATATCAATTCTCCCATCGAAGAGTTAGTGTGGGTGTCACTCATGGTCCATTCAGAGTCGTGAGAAATTCAATCAAAATATCTATGAAAAGGGTAATTGAACATTTTTCAGTGGTAACTTTTAGAGGTCGTCTAGAAGCGTGTATTAGTAAAAATAAGGATTAGGTGTATTAATAGTACCTTGTTTGGTTATTGTTTCATGCTATGTATAACTAATGTAAGCATAAGTTATACATTCAATTGTACATTAAGATTTGTATTACTAACGCAATGAGATTTAATGCATGCATTAGCATGGTGGAAGACCCAATTGCCGCTTAAAATCTCTTTTGTTTTTACATATTTTCACCATATTTGTGGAGGATACCTTCGTAAATAAATATTTTTTTAAAAAATTATGAAATGCATGCTATTTTTAGTACATGAAGTTAAATAGTGTATAACAAATATCTCATCATAATTAATGTAAGTATAACTAATACAAGCATTACTAATATATTTTATTTAGCATTATTTTTATATGTCTTACCAAATGACCCCTTAATGAAAAAATAATAATCATTTTGTAGTAACAAATTCATTTTGCATTCTATGTATTCCTTTCAATTGACAATTGAAATGTATCAATTAAAATATTAAAAGATTATATAATAAATCTCTTTTCTATCTAGATATGTCTATCATACGAAGACTTGTTAGCTCATATATTGACTATCTTATATTCCTGCTTAATTTCTAACTATGTTAGGTGATCCATTTATCTTCATCCCCTATTTATCTTACATAGGAATGAATGTTTATATTATCTTAAGTACAACTTTTTGTATCGAAAGAAACATTTAACTTTAATATAGCTTTCTAGAATAAAAAACATTATACTGGTATTAAATAATTGTATCTCTAAGATGGCTTTCAGTTGAAATTCTGATTTTAGTTGCAAATACATAAAAAAGTAGTTTAGAGATATCACATTCTACATGCATATTACTAAACTATTTCCAAACATAAAGAACTAATTTGTGAAGCTATAGAAAAGCCTTATAATGTCAAATAAACATTCTAATTTGTCACTCGTTCTATTGATTTAGCCATTGCCACTATCTAAGCCATGATGTTAGCATATTGTGCAGCTGTGTGTTGCGAAGTGTATTGATCAGAGAGGCCATACTCTAAAAATTTTGTTCATTATGCACAAAATAACCTGGTAACAATCTTTTTTCAAGCGCTTCCTTCCATATGTCGAAGAATTTGCCTATAAGTTGATATGATATCTCCCATGAGGAAATTGAAAGATACTATATCTACAAGGAAAAATATGTCTATGTGACCATCTTTTAGAATTTAAAGAAAAAATCACCAGAATTTTCTAGGTAAAGAGCGTAACAAGTGATACCATCTTTATCAGATTAAAAAGAAAACACAATAGATCATAACATACGTATTCTTTGAAAAGACTTAACCACATAGTAATCATTCCACATGGAATAAATATTTTAAAGTATTTCATACCTCAATAATAATTCTCTTTAAGTTCTCAGAGTTTATTGGAACAAATTTACCAACTCGCAACCGTAAGTCACCAAATTGATATTGAAATCACTGTATATCTCAATATTTTAATGATTACTATCAAACAATACTATGTAATTCATTTTAATAATTTTGAAACACAATAACTGTAGATAATATAACTTATCAATGCTTAAATTTATAAAGCCAAGACTGTGGATGGTACAATATAAGTTAATTATTCTTATGCAGTAAGAACAACAATTTGCAAATCTCGGTAATTCAAACATCAAAATTAAGTGAAACCCTTAGTTGGTAAGATTGCAAGGTCTACATTATCATCTGAAAGTGAAACCCTTAGTTGGTAAGATTGCAAGGTCTACATTATCATCTGAATTGATGATTCTGCTTCCACGATCAATTGTTGCTTTCTAATTAGCATGTAATACTTGTCAGGCTATTTGTAACACCCTGCGAAATTATCGAATTACTCCTAGAAAGGAATCATGCACATTACGCATCTTCCTAAGCTCCAATGGAAAATCCGAGATCACATTTGTATCAGCGTGAAAAATTGAGTGGGTGTCACGTCCCAGGAGGGTACCCCAGGCATAACTGACACTCTAAAACTATTGTTAGCCCCAACCGAACCACCTAGTCTCATCGCGTTCATTCAATCAATACATTACCAGAAGATAACAAAGAAATATCTAACTATCAGTAGGCTATAGGCTATCAACTCTTTCTATCATAAAGAATACGAATAACATAGTAGTCGCAATAAATAAGAAACAGAGAAAACAACTCCAACATCAACTAACAAATGTTTGTGTCTATGAAACCTCTATAGCTAGTGTCTATGAAGGTACCATGACAGGATATGGCTACCACAATCAAGATAAATAACTCAAAACAAATAAAAGAGAATAAAGGTGTTCTCCCGAAAGCAGGGGAGGACTCACCAAGTCTGGAATCACAAAACTCTGAACCTTAATGATTTGCCTGCTGAAGTTCTTTGTCTACCGAATTTTATCATAAAATAATGCCGCGCCAAAAGGGGTGTTAGTACGTGGAATGTACTGTATATAAAACGAGCTAAAGTAAACAGTAAGGGCTATACAATATACAATCATATCAGCTCATCAATCACTCAGCCTCAACTCAAAGAAAGGAACAGGACTCTATCACATCATTATCCACTAAGACATCAAACAATCACATCAATCTCAGAGTACTATTGACAGGAAACCTATCTGAGAGTTTCTATAACCAACAATCAGCACCTATGAGTCGATGATGATACAACAAAGAGATGTCATTACCACATTCATCCAATACCTTTCTAAAGTAAAGGACGAGTCTATCGGGGATCCCAAAGAAGTCTATCAAGTCCTCTGCAGGATAATGGAAACATCCGCTTTCACGGTCCAATCCTCTCCTACATTGACCACGTAGTTAATATGTATGCGTGGGACTCTCTCTTACCCATTTTAGTGTTAATACTCCTCCCAAGACTCGACATGCTCATAAGTCTATCGATACATCAAGAATTTCCATCACCTAGCCTTTACAGGCAAGAACTCCCACCTCATATCATCATCTATCAACTCAAAGAGTAGGATTGTTCTTTCAAAGCAAAGGTTCGACCTCATTTAGACTCTATGGACACTAATTCCATCAACATCAGCCATCGACATACTCATCCCAGGATCAGACCACAACAATCAACACATTCAGACAGTCAAGGCTCTGGACATTACTCCTAAGTTCATTCTTGAAGTCCTTAACAGAGAATTCATGTAGGTTCAATACATAATCACACAATAATACATGTAAACAGTTAATTCAAAGTATGATGATCATCAATTAAAGATATTACATAGAAATTAAAGATAAATTTCAAGAAAATCTTCAAGAATTACAATTCAAGACCTATAAACTACCAACTGTCAACTTGCTACATTCATTGGGGCACATAGGAGAACAATCCCATATTTTGGGTAGGCTTTACATACTGGGATGAAGATTATACTATCCTTTAACAAGAATTGAACTCAAGCTTGGAATTCCTTAAGCTCTCCCTTGCTCTTTCTCTAAGGAACCTACGCTTTAAACTTGAAGGCAATGGGTTTTTGAAACCCTTTCATTCGAAATAGGTCTTAAAAATACGTTTAGGACTTAGGAATAGGTTAGAGATGCCCAAAATACCCTTTACAAAATTTAAAAAAAATCTCTAAATTTGTACACTGGTCCGCGATGCGCCAGGGGCGAAGACCAGTGTATTTAACGAATTTTCCTAAATTTCAATAGCCATCAATTTTTTTTTAAAAAACATTAGTGTGTCTCTGTTCCCCCTCCCCATCGCGCTAGGGGAACGGATTGACACTGTTTTGGGGGAAATTAGTGAAATTTATTTTTCGATCTAGTTGCTCCTAAATCATGTCGAGACTATTTTTTCACTCGATTTTCTGCGCTGATCACAAATTCGGTCTCAGATTTCCCATCGGAGCTTTGGAAGACACGTTGTGTGCATGATTACCTTTTAGGGGCATTTTGATAATTTTATAGGGTGTTACATCATCTCCCCCTTGGCATCATTCATCCTCGAATGAAGAGTAAAGGTAGAATAAAAGCACAAGTAACCTCAAAACTCATCTCAATCCTCACTCGGGAACTCTCGAACTCTTAACTATTCATTACTTATCTATCTCTGTCTTAGACTTGGGAATAAAATCGGACTAATACCTCAACTCAATGAAAGGAGACATTTAATAGCATCAAATATAGGGATATTACCTTTGACATCATCATCAATTGGCACGAATAGATGCAGGTATTTAAGTTTCATCTCTTCCTTAGCTTCCCAAGTAGCTTCTTTAATAAATTGATTCCTCTATAGAACCTTGACGGAGGCTGTCTCTTTGTTCCTTAGCTTACGAACTTATCAATCAAGGATTTTGGAATGGAGTTTCTTCATAGGATAGGTTATCCTTCACTCCCGTACTCTCAATAGGATTGCCAAAGCAGGATCTCCCAAACACTTTTTTAGCATTGACACATGAAACACCGGTGAACTCCATCTAACTCGAAAGATAAGTCCAACTCATAAGCGACCTTCCCAATCATCCTCACAATCTGATATGGTCCGATATAATGTGGACTCAACTTCCCCATCTTACCAAACCTCATGGCACCCTTCATGGGTAAAACCTTCAAGTACACCCAATCATCTACCTCAAACTCCAAGACTCTTCTTCTCACATCCGTATAAGACTTCTAATGACTATGTGTTGTCTTCAACCTTTCTCTGATGACTTTTACCTTCTCCATAGACTGGTGGATAAGATCAGGTCTGATCAATTCAGCTTCACCAACCTCAAATCAGCCATTCTGAACATTGACTCTGCCTTCACTGTTCTCCTTAAGTTGAACTTCCAGTCGAGCCAATCTATGAACTTCCTTAGCCAGTTCTCTCTTCCCTTCCTCCACATGGGAAGTGCTACCCATAGACAACCTGCTAAGAGGATCAGCAATAATGTTAGCCTTACCTGGGTGGTAGAGGATGCTCATATCATAGTCCTTGAGCAACTCCAACTATCTCCTCTGTCGCAGGTTGAGCTCCTTTTGGCTAAACACGTATTGCAAACTCTTATGGTCAGTGAACATGTCCACATGTACTCCAAATAAGTAGTGACACCAGAATTTAAGTGCGAATACCACCACTGCCAACTCGAGATCATGAGTCAGATAATTCTTCTCATTGATCTTAAGTTGTCTGGAAGCATAAGCTATCACCTTCTCTCTCTGCATAAGCATACAACCCAAACCAACTCTAGAGGCATCACAGTAGATCAATAAGTCTGTCGTCCCGTCTGGCAAAGTCAAAGCTGGTGTTGTAGTCAATCTAGTCTTCAACTCTTGGAAACTCTTTTCACATTCCTCAGACCACTGAAATGTCCTTTCTCTAAGTTAGCTGAGTCAATGGTGCTGATGAGGAAGAGAAGCCCTCAACAAATCTATGATAGTAGCCTACCAAACCCAAGAAGCTTCTTATTTTTGTCGGAGAAGTTTGTCTAGGCCAGTTCTTAACCACTTTAATTTTCTGACTATCTACCCGAATACCGTCTCCCTAAACAACATGGCCTAGGAAAGTCATGGGATTGAGCCAAAACTCACACTTTGAGAATATCGCATACACCTCATAGTCTTTGAGCATTTGCAAAACCACTATAAGTTGATTAGCATGCTCCTCTTCATCTTTGGAATACACCATAATATCATTAATAAAAATGATCACGAATATATCAAGATACGGTGTGAACACCCTATTCATGAAATCCATGAAAATCGCAGGTGCATTTATCAACCATCTCAAAATGGCCATACCGTGTCCTAAAGGTTATCTTTGGAATATCACTCTCTCTCACCTTCAACTGATGGTAACCCGATCTGAGGTCTATCTTGGAGAAGCAAGTAGCACCCTAAAGTTGGTCAAACAGATCATCTATCCTGGGGAGAGGATACTTATTCTTTATAGTGACCTTGTTCAATTTCCGGTAGTCTGTACACATTCTGAGAGACCCATCTTTCTTACGCACGAATAGGACAGAAGCACCCCAAGGAAAGACACTAGGCCTTATGAAACCTTTCTCTAACAAGTCTTTCAATTGCTCTTTCATTCTTTCAAGTCAGCGGGGGCCATTCAATAAGGTGGAATTGAAATAGGTTGGGTCTCGAGAAGAACATCAATTAGGAAGTCAATCTCCCTATTCGGAGAGACTCCAGGTAGATTATCAGGAAACGCATTCACAATCGGGACTGACTCAAGAGTAGAAGATTAAACATCATCAGACTTGACTAGAAGGAATTGGTAAATACAAACTTTTGTGATCAACTTTCTAACTCTAAGATAAGAGATAAACTTGACCTTAGGTGCAACAGAACTCCTTTTCCACTCTAGGACAAGTTCATTAGGAAATTAGAACTTAATAATTTTGGTTCTACAGTCAACAAAAGCATAATAGGCGTGAAGCCAATCCATGCCCAGTATCACCTCAAAGTCAATCATCTCCAATTCTATCAAGTCAGCTAAGGTGTCTCTATGATAAATGGACACTATACATTCCCTGTAAACTCTTTCAGCTAAGATAGACTCACCAGTAGGAGTAGAAACAACAAAAGGTTCAAGCAAATACTCTAGAAGGATTGTAAACTTACTAGCTACATAAAGGGTCACAAAAGACAACGTGACACCCGGGTCAAGCAATACATAACAATCAAAGATAAAGACTCAAAGAATACCCATAACAACATCTGGTGCAGCCTCTTGATCCTGTCAATTACACATAGCATAAAGGTGGTTCGTCCCGGCTCCTGTACCTATAGTAGTACCCCTCTGTTTATTACCAGCTGGGGGTGCTACAGAGGATTGTGGTCTGCTGCTCCCTTCACCCTTTCTCCTCTTCGGACACTTAAACTGGAAGTAACCAGCCTGTCCACATGAATAGCAAACATCTCTATCCATATGACACTCACCCATATAAAGCTTACCACACTTGTCACAAGGTGGCTTTCCCCTCGTACCTTGGGTCACACCAGCCTGAGATTGTACACCCTGAGCCCTGAAATTCTGATAACCTTGAGACTTATGACCATGCCTGTTTGGCTGAATGGGTGTACTTGCTATAGAAAGTGCGTGATGAGATGATCTTTTCTGAAAGTAGGACTTGTCGCCCTTATTCTTCCTTTACTGGCTAGGCTCATGTCCTACTGATTTTACTTTTTTGTTCATCTGCTCCTCTCTATATATTTTCTTATCCTCCTCTGTCTGCAGGGCGTACACCATGATTCTAGAGATGTCCATGTCGAGGATCAACAAAGCTGCCTTACACTCTTTCTGCACATGTCTGCCCAAACCAGACACAAACTAACTTATCCTTGCCCTTATATTTTGCACCATCTCCGGAGCATATCTAGACAGCTTAATAAACTTACGGTTCTACTTCTTAACTATCATCCCTCTTTGCTTCAGGTTCACAAACTCATCCACCTTCACCTCCCTCAACTCTTGAGGAAAGAGATGGTCAAGGAAGATAGCTTCAAACACTTCCCACTCTGCGAGCTCAGCATCCTCACCTCTACCATCCTCCCATTGATTATAACACACATTAGCAACATCCTTCAGCTGGTAGGGGGCAAGTTTGTTTCTCTCAATCTCAGTAGCATGCATGGCTTTCAAGACCTTACACATCTCATCAATAAAATTCTGCGAGTCCTTCTCAATTTTCGACCCTGTATACACTGGTGGGTTCATCCTCAAGAAGTCTTTGAGTCGGGTTAAGCCGAGGGCTCCTGTGAGCTAGAACTAGGAGTCTGATAATCCCTACGGTTACCTTAGGAGGCTACTAACTGAGTCAGCATGGTGATGGCTTCCCTAAACTCCGCCTCGGTACTGGGAGCTGGCTGGGGCTAAGCAGCGAGTGCTTGTGGGACCTCAGTACTCCTGGCAGGTCGTCCCCGTCTCCTCATCTCTGTTTGGACCGGTACCTCATATTGGGTTTTCTCAACAGCTGCGGCTGAGGCATCATTCTGAGCAGTTGTTCTCTTTGACGACATTTTCTATAAACGTGTAACGCCAGATTTAAAATGAGATTTCTATAGAGATAAACTTTATCGCATGAATCTAGATCATAAAAGAAGGGTAACACTTCCTAATGTCCTATAACCTTCTGGTTATGAAGTATGGTACACAACACACCTATAAACAAGACTTTACTAGACACAACTTCATAGATTCCCTAGGACACTCGAACTCTGTGCTCTGATACCAAGTTTATCACACCTCGGGAGGGTACCCTAGGTGTAACTAGCACTCAGAAACTATTGCTAGCCCATAAGCGAACCACCTAGTCTCATCGCGTTCATTCAATCAATACATTACGGGAAGATAACAAAGAAATATCTAACTATCAGTGGGCTATAGGCTATCAACTCTGTCTATCATAAAGAGTACAAATAACATAGTAGTCTCAATAAATAAGAAACAGAGAAAACAACTCCAACATTAACTATCAGTTGTCTGTGTTTATGAAGCCTCTATAGCTAGTGTCTATGAAGGTACCATGACAGGCCATGGCTACCACAACCAAGATAAGTAACTCAAAACAAATAAAAGAGAATAAAGGTGTCCTCCAAAAGTAGAAGAGGACTCACCAAGTCTGGAATCACGGAACTCTGAATCTCAACGATTCGCCTGCTGAAGTCCTCTGTCTACCGAATCTACATCATAAAATGATGTAGCGCCAATGCGGCGTTAGATGTGGAATGTACGGTATGTAAAACATGCTAAAGTAAACAGTAAGGGCTATACAACATATAATGACATCAGCTCATCAATCACTCAACCTCAACTCAGAGAAAGGAATAGGACTCTATCACATCACTGTCCATCAAGATATCAAACAATTACATCAACCTCAAAGTACTATCGACAGGAAACCTATCTGAGAGTTTTTATAATCGACAATCAGCACTTATGAGCCAGTGATGATACAACGAAGAGATGTAGTTGCTACATCTATCCAGTACCTTACCGTGGTAAAGAACAATCCTATTAAGGATCCCAAAGAAGTCTATCAAGTACTCTGCGGGACAAATGAAACATCTGCTTTCATGATCCAATCCTCTCCTACACTGGTCACGTAGTTAATGAGTATGAGTGGGACTCACACTTACCCATATTGGTGCTAATACTCCTCCTAAGACTCGACATGCTCATAAGTCTATTGATACATCAATAATTTCCATCACCTACCTTTACGCGCAAGAACTCTCACCTCACATCCTCATCTATCAACTCAAAGAGTAGGAATATTCTTTCAAAGATAAGGTTCGACCTCATTTAGACTCTAAGGACACTAATTTCATCAACATCAGTCATCAACATACTTATCCCAGGACTTAGACCACAACAATCAACATACTTAGACAGTCAGGGCTCTAGACATTACCTCTAAGTTCATTCTTGAAGTCTTTAACAGAGAATTCATGTAGGGTAAAATACATAATCACACAATAATACATATAAACAGTTAATTCAAAGTATGATGATCATCAATTTAAGATATTATATAGAAATTAAAGATAAATTTCAAGAAAATCTTCAAGAATTGCAACTCAAGACCTATCAACTACCAACTGTCAACTTGCTACATTCATTGGGGCACATGGGAGAACAATCTCATGTTCTAGATAGCCTTTATATACCTAGGACGAAGATTCTACTATCCTTCAACAAGAATTGAACTCAATCTTGGAATTCTTTAGGTTCTCCCTTGCTATTTCTCTTAGGAACCTACACTTTAACGTTGAAGGCAATGGATTTTTGAAATCCTTTCGTACGAAGTAGGTCTTAATAGTATGTTTTAGGATTTAGGAATAGGTTGGGAATATCAAAAATACCCTTCCTGAAATTAAAAGAAAATTTCTCAAAATTTGTACACTGGTCCGCGTGCACTAAGGGTGCGGACTAGTGTATTTCACGAATTTTTCAAAATTTTAATTCTCGTCGAATGTTTTTTCAAAAAAGCTTAAGTGTGTCTCTGTGCCCCTTCTGCGTCCCGCCAGGGGCACGAATCGACACTATTTTGGGAGAAATTAGCGAAATTTATTTTTCGATCTGATTGCTCTTAAATCGGATCGAGACCATTTTTAACTCGATTTTTTGTGCTAATCATAAATTCGGTCTCGAATTTCCTATTAAAGCTTTGGAAGACACATTATGCATACAATTATATTTTAGGGGCATTTATATAATTTTACGAGGTGTTACAGTGGGAAAATGGCCTCGACCTGAATCAGAAAAAAAATTTCTAATTAAATACGAGACAGTAAGAGTGCGCGCCCAGGGCGCAGACTCACACTTTATTTTTTTCATTTTTATTTCAACGTGAAATTGGAAAAAGAAATTTCGTGAAAACCACATGTCTGCGCCCTGACGCAACGCGAGAATGTTGTTACAAAGTAGAAAATTTAATTTATTATGGGAAGGTCCTTTTGGTCATTCCCCAATCTATACTAAGTCTCAAAAACGTGTTTAAAGATTGTTAGATCAAATTAAGGGTTTCAAAACTCATATTTCTCAACTTCTAAACGAGGATTTTTGAAGGATAAAAAAGAGAGAGCTTGAAGATTCCTATGTTCAGGTCCAATTCCTTGAAGAAGCCTAAGAAAATCTTCATCAAGGTATGTAAGGCTACCTAAAGCATGGGACTATTCTCCCATGTGCCCCCTTTAACTGTAGAAAGTTTATAGTTGAAGGCGATGAGTCCTGTCTGCAAGATTCTTGAATGTTTTTCTGAAAACTATTTTACATTGCATATATTTACTTGAGTTGATGATCATTATAACTTGAATTATTTGCTTAAATGAATTATTTGAATGATTGTATAAACCCTACATGATTACTTTGTTAAAAATTACAAGAATGTACTTAGAGGTTGATGTCTAGAGTTTTGACCATATGGGTGTGCTTGCTTGTTGTGGTCCAGTCCTGAGTTGAATGTGTTACTGATTGATGTTGATGAGATTAATATCCTTAGAGTCTTAAAAAGGTTGAATTTAATCTTAAAGAATGTTCCTAACTCCTTGAGTTGATAGATGATGAGATAAGTTGATGTTCCTTGTCCAAAAGATACTAAGTGATGAGAAATCTTGATGTTTGATAGCTTATGAGCATGTTGAGTCCTGGGAGGAGTATTGAGCATCGAAATGAGTCAAAGTGAGTCTCACTCGCACTCATTAACTATTTTGCCGGCGTAAGAGAGGATTGGACCATGAAAAATGGATGTTTCCTTAATCCCAAAAGAGGACTTGATAGATTTATGAATCCACTAATAGACACGTCCTCTACCCCAGCAAGGTATTGGAAGGATGTGGCAATAACATCTCTTTTGTTGTATCATCACCGGCTAATAGGTGATGGTTGCTGGTTAGAGAAACTCCCAGATAGGTTTCATCTTAATAGTACTCTGATGTTGATGTGATGGTATAAGTGTTGATTGATGTTGATGTGATACTGTCCTACTCCTTTTCTTGAGCTGAGATGAGTATCTGATGAGTTGATGTTATTCCATGTTATTCTTTCTATACTATTTACTTTTAGCTCGTTTACATACTGTACATCCCACGTACTAATGTCATTTGGCGCTGCATCATTTCATGATGCAGATTCAGTAGATAGAGGACTTCAACAGACGATTCGTTGAGGTTCAGAGACTTCTAGCTTCAGAGACTTGGTGAGTTCTCCCTTGCATTCGAAGGATACCTTTTATTTTATTTTTGTGTGTTTCAAGTTGTTCTAAGTTTGTGGTAGACATAGCCTGTCACGGTAGCTCCCTAGATGGTAGGAATAGAGGCTTTATAGACATATAAAGAGTATGGATTGATGTTGGGATCGTTTCCCCTTTCTAATTTAAATTGTCATAATTCAATCTTATGGCATGGACGGTGATGACTAGTCTTGCGACCTATGGCCCTTATTCTTGATGTAGAGGTAATGAGTTATAGCTGCCCAATGTGATTGGTTGTTATTCTGATGTCTTCCGCTAATTCTTTGATTGAACGAATATATAAGGCCAAGTGGTTCGTTTGGGGACTAACAATAGTCTTTGAGTGCCGTTATATCCTGGGTACCCTCCCGGAGCGTGGCACAGGTCTTGAATGCGAAATCCCCAAGAAGTTTTTTGGGAATCTATGATGTATTTGGTTGTTCTACTACACCGAACAAAAATTACTCTACAATCAAATCTATATATAACAGCAAGAGTATTTTTAAAAATCTAATCTTTAAATAACTTAAAAGGGAAAAGGAGAATCATCCATTGATGTTATGCTTACACGCATAAGGTGCAAGGTATTATGTGATGGAGCATCTTTGAGAATTGGTTTATAAAAGCTAAGAGTATTTTTCCATTTGTCATCCTTAACACCATTAATGCTTTCAACACATTAAGATACTTCTGTTAGTATTTGAGTGTTGACTATTGTTCTGTATTTGGCTACCACTGCAAAATCCTAACAATAAACAAAGTAACAAATTATACACATAAACATAAAAATACACATCAATATCTATAAATAAATTCAAGTTCTAAGTGAATTCAAAATCGTTACCATTTGATTGACATGATATTTATTGCATATAAAATTCCCTTTTCCTCTTACTGCGAAATTCAACCAATAAAAGGTTTATCTAATGTAAGAAAAGATAAGTGAATAATTATCAAATCACTTTGTTATTATTTAAAAGTGTGAACTGTATGTAAAGTAGGACCAATACTTAACATACCTTATTTTTCTTATACTTGTACATATGACACCAGTCTTGGGTTGATTTTTAAATTGTGGATTGCCTTCTCTTATTGCTTATCCATACATATTTAGATTATTTCTTCCGCTTTATCTTTTGCATTATACTGTGTTATATTTTATTTAGGCTGACTTATCTTGCTGGGTTAGAGGCAAGTGCCATCACACTCTATCTCGGGTCGTGACAGACCTGATCCAGCAAACACTGAATGAGGTTAATTGAATAAGGGACATAATTGAAACATCATGTTAATTTCAACTATTGTATTCAAAATTAGACAATATCGATTCATCTAAGGCACCAGAATTAGGTTAGATTTTAAGAGTTATTCCAACAAATGCTAGTTCAAACAACCACAACATACTCCATCTAATCGAACAAAAGGAGGCACAATCTATTCTTTGAGAAGATAATGTCATAACAACATTCAGCAAGAAGACAGAACATCATATTCTTA
>JAOTQR010085799.1:0-16084 GCA_025774065.1 Solanum ossicruentum
CGAACTAAGAAAGTGTACTTCCACTTTCCAAATGAGGCAGTTCTTGAATGGGAAGGCAATGTTGGGGCACCAAATAGTAAATTTATCTCTTATTTTAAGGCCAGAAAGATGATATCTATGGGGTATATATATCATTTAGTTAAAGCAAGGGATATGGAGACAGAATCATCAACTCTTCAATTAGTTCCAGTAGTGAATGAATTCTTTGATGTGTTAACTGAAGAACTTTCAGGCTTACTTCCAGAACGAGAAATAGATTTTGGTATTGACTTACTTCCAGGCACTCAACCTATTTGCATCCCTCCGTAAAGAATGGCCCCAACGGAATTGCATAAATTAAAAGAGCAGTTAAAAGACTTATTGGAGAAGGGTTTTATAAGACCTAGTGTGCCCCCTTGGGGTGCACCAGTGTTATTTGTATGAAAAAAGGATGGCACCTTGAGAATGTGTATCAACTATCAAGAATTGAATAGGGTGACAACTAAGAATAAATACCCCCTCCCCAAGATTGACGACTTATTTGATCAGTTACAGGATGTCAAATGCTTTTCAAAAATTGATTTGAGATCAGGTTATCACCAAGTGAGGGTGAAGGAGAAAGATATACCTAAGACTGCTTTCAGAACACGCTATGGTCACTTTGAATTTCTTGTTATGTCATTTGGGATAACGAATGCACCCGTAGTTTTTATGGATCTGATGAATAGGGTATTTAAGCCATTCTTGGATGTATTCATGATAGTATTTATAGATGACATTTTGGTATATTCAAGATCAGAAAAGGACCACGCAAATCACTTACGACAAGTGTTACAAGTTCTTCCTGATCGACAGTTGTATGCCAAGTTTTCTAAATATGAATTTGGCTAAAATCAGTGGCATTCTTGGGTCATGTTGTGTCTGATGAGGGAATAAGGGTTGATTCACAAAAGATAGAGGCTATGAAAGCTTTTCCAAGACCAATAATACCCACGGAAGTTCAGAGCTTCCTAGGTTTGGCAGGTTAGTACAAGAGGTTTGTTGAAGGTTTTTCTTCTATTTCTACACCTCTAACAAAGTTGACACATAAGGCAACCAAGTTCCAATGGAATGATGCATATGAAAGGAGATTCCAGGAGCTGAAAAATAAGCTAACTTGTGCGCCTATGCTAGTACTTCCAGAAGGCACCAAGGGGTATGCATTGTATTGCGATGCTTCAGGAGTTGGCTTAGGGTGTGTACTGACACAACATGGTAGGGTAATTGCTTATGCATCTAGAAAGCTGCGACCACATCAGAAAAACTACCAAAAGCATAATCTTGAGCTAGCAGCAGTTGTATTTGCTCAGAAAATATGGCACCACTATTTGTATGGGGTTCATGTTGATATATACACTGACCACAAGAGCTTACAATACATCTTTAAGAAGAAAGACCTAAACTTAAGACAACGGAGATGGCTAGAGCTAATAAAGGATTATGACGTTGATATACTTTACCACCCAGAGAAGGCAAATGTGGTAGTCAATGCTCTGAGTCATAACACAACCATGAATACTGGTGATCAAGCTGTGGTGAGTCAAGGAGTGGATAATGATCTATGTCAGCTAGCCAATTTGGGAGTTCGCCTTCAAAGGTAGTGTTTAAAGACCCTATTCATGAGATCCATAAATATAGCTGGTGCATTAGTCAACCCAAAGGATGTAACCAAAAACTCAAAGTACCCATACCTAGTCATAAAAGCCATCTTGGGAATGTCCTACTCCCTCACTTTCACTTGGTGATACCTGCACCGAAGATCAATCTTAGAAAAGTGACTATCCCCTTGAAGTTGACCAAAGAGTTCATCAATCCTTGGTGGAGGGTACTTATTCTTTATGCTAACCCTATTAAGTTGCCGGTAATCAATCCACAATTTAAGAGAACATCCTTTTTATTGATAAATAACACTAGTGCACCCCAAGGTGACTTACTAGGCCTTATGAATCCACTTTCCAACAAATCCCTTAATTTCTCCTTTAACTCTTCTAATTCCACCGGGGCCATACGGTAAGGGGGAATAGAAATTGGTTGAGTATCAGGAAGAATGTCTATACCAAAATCTATTGCCCTTTCAGGAGAAACACCGAGAAGCACATTGAGAAAGACATAAGGAAACTCATTAACCACCGAAACCAACTCAATAGGGATGCTTTGGACTTAAGATGATTGTGAAAACCCTTAGAAATTAACTTTTGGGCTTTAAGACAAGAACTGAATCTACCCTTGATCACCACCTCAATACTTCCTCACTTAAGGATGGGCTTATTAGGGAATTAGAATTTAACTCTATGTGTTCTACAACCAATAGAAGCATAACATGCATGAAACCAATCCATCACAAGAATAATATCAAAATCTATCATATCTAATTTAACAAAATCACAAGGCAAGACTTTATGCAATATGAACACGGGACAATTTCTATATACTATTTTAGAAATAATGGACTTACTAACAGTGGTGGATACTTCATAAGGATCACATAACAATATGGGACTAACATGAAGCTTTTTGGCAACAAAGGGAGTAATAAAGGAAAGAGCGGCACTCGAGCCTATCAATGCATATAGATCAAAATTGAAAACCTTTAACATACCTGTGAAGCACTATGCCAATATGTCGACGCTCATCCTTATAATTTGTAGTAAGCCATGGACAATGTCTTGACTCATGATCCTGCACCACACTCAAAACACGCACTCGAACCAGCCAAACAATCTCCCGGATGGTACTTTCTGCACTTGTAGCATGGAGGAGAAGCTTGAACACCAACACCCTTATCTTTCCTTTGAGCATATGGGCAATCAACAATCTTGTGGCCTATCTTACCACAATGATAGCTTGCACCCGTGTTCCTCAAACATATGCCATAGTTTCTCCCACATTTTTGGCTCTTAGGGTGAGTCATCCTACCATTGCCACCTCCAATTGGGACCCTTGTTCTTCATTTATTTGAGGCCATCAGGCAATCTTTCATCTTATACGCAACACCACCACACTTAAAATAACCCCCAACTTTTGCCAAACAACTCTCTTGATGTTTCTTGCCACACCCTTAGCAAGTGACAAAAGGAATTATTTTATTCTTGTACTTGGGAACTGATAGACCAGTAAAAGATGAGGCACCACCAACTTAGGCCCTCTTAGCCTCACTCTCCCTCCTATTATCCCTTGAAGTCTTGGGAGCACCACTTATTGATTGAGTTGAGCGGTTACTACCATGGCTAATAGCTATAGAGAATTTCGAACCTTCACATTTGACATATCACCATTGGGGAATTGACCCCCAATTGGGAGATGGTCACCGCCTTGCCTACCATTCTGAGTAGCTTGAGACATATTCTGAAATGTGAGGTTAAGAATCAGAAATAAGTTTTAGGGTGAATTAACTCTATTATATGAAATAGATCATGAAGATGTAAAACATTTCCTAAAATGCCTCATAGCCTCCTATTCATAGTTGTGGCGCACTTCACAAGCATGAATAAGACTCTAATCGACACGGTGTGTTGCATTCTAAGGACCATTAACAACCTAGTGCTCAAATACTATATTTGTCATGACCCAAGCATAGGGCCTAGACGTGACATGGCGAATGGTAACTCAGAGGGATCTAAACAAGCCTTTAACCATATCAATCACACATCTTTGGTTGCGAAGAAAAGTAAACAACAACAATAGATAAAATAAAAAAGAAAGCAGAATGAAGGGAAGTCTTTGATAATCACCAAACCGTAAATGAGTTAAGCTCAAGCATAAGTACATCATATTATCCAAAAATATCTCTAACATGGAATGGACTGGGGGCCAAGATAGTTTTTGGGCTGACCCTCATAGCAGCAAATGCTTGACATAGAAAAGTCTATAAATAACAAGAGCAATAAAGATAGTGTCCTCGAAATTGAGGACTCAACAAAGCTTGTTGCAAAGGATCATACTAGCCATGCGGGGGATGATTCATTAGTGCTCCGGTCCCTACATGGCAATATCATGTAGGCATAGAGTATGCATTAGCACATTTGAATGTACTAAGAACGTAGGATACAATGCAATAAGACATAAAACGATATAGTCAAAATACATAATAATAAGCAATAGATAAGAGTAATCTCAATATAGCATTCATGATCTAACATGCTTGTAAATCATTCAGCTTGCAAAGAACATAATATATGTGTGGGAAGAGACCCTTATCGACAAAAGTAAGACCAAGCAAGCTACAACTTCAAAAAATTGATGATTACTCCTCATCAGTAAAGAGATGGTCTACTTGCCAAGGAAAACCATACTTCACCTTACGAGAGCCCATCCAATTTCAGAAAAGTAACCCCCGATTACGGGAACCTATTCCATGAGAAAGTGCATTAAATGGATCCACAAGTATAGTAAGGGTAAAGTATAATTTTATGTTGGCACATAGTTTGAAGAAAGGAGTATGGACCCTTAAAGATAGTCAACGCCTACAACTAATCCATTGATGCTGATTCTAATACCATTGATTACTTGAAATAACCATACTTTAATAACTTGTACTAAACATAGAAACATGACATGAGTAGCTCATAAGCATGCTTGACATCTAATGGAAAGCCTAACTTGAAATATGAGAGTATAATAATAAAACATGAATCATTTTTTACATGAATGACTCACAAGAGGTAAAGTCTTGAAAATAGGGCTTAGCTTCATACTTGCACAATCATAGAAAATGTCGTGAATTCATAATATAATTGATAGCCCATACTCATCATGAAGTCACTTGACTTGTACAACATGTAAATTACTAGAGAATTCTTGACTTGACATTCATCGAACACTTGGTGGACACATATGCGTACATGTTCAAATCATGCAAAATGCAAGAGTGTAGATCATGAAATAGTGAAATCAATGCATCTTAAAGTCATGTAAATCATTCCACCAATATCATGGTAAAATTCCATCATGGGTAACTTGTAAATCATATCAAAACTTCATAATAGTTCATAAATTTCATAGTTTGAATCATGTATAGTCTCAATAGACAAAGATTTATTCATAGTATAAGCCCAAAATAGATATTCATGCATAAACAACAACATTTGACAAAACCCAACATCTTTCATGCTTATATTTTATATAATAGATACCCATAAGAAATACAATTTGAAAACATGTAGTTTTCATAAAATAGGAAGATTGGGCTCCATGGGTGATATAACTCAATGGATGAAACCCACATACCTCAAACTTGGTTTTCTTGAGATGAGATTGAAGAAAACTTAGTGCTTGAATAGAATCCTTGGCTTCCAAAGTTAATCTTGAAATCTTTGAAATTTGAATGAGAAATTTGGTTAAGTCTTAGAGTGGTTTGTGTAAGGGTTTTGAGTGATATAGAGTTGAAAAATGACTAAGTATGGGTGTTTTCATGCATTAATGGGCATAGGGCTATGAACATAATGCCCTTGGCTGACATAGAAAAATTGAGAAAGAACTTGTACTGGCCCGTGTCTGGTCCGTGATCTAGAGCCATCACGGAGTAAGAAATAACACTGATCCATGCCTAGTCCACATCGCGGATGCATACTATTTTAAGAAAACTAGTAAAAATTATGTTTCACTATAGTTCTTCTAAAATTCGGGTCGTACCTATTTCCCACTCAATTTTGCTCCCTGATCAAGAATATGAAGTCGGATTTTCGATATTATGCCCAACTTTTTAGATATATAAAAATTACTATTATGGGTATTTCTGAAGCACATTTTGGGGGCATTTCAAATGCCAACATTGCTTTATGCTCAAGTTTGACTTGCAAATAACATGCCTTTCCAAAGTCCAGTTGATATGGGGACATGCCTATAAGGGTTTTGAATGTAATCTAGTAAGGCCATAATGCTTCATCCAACTTCCATGACCAATCTGTTCGGTTTGTATTCACAGTCTTCGATAACCATGTTGAGGGTTTTGTACCCGATAACCATGTTAAGGGGTTTATACTTTGATAACTATGTTGGGCGGTTTGTACCTCTATCACTAAGTGTGGTAGGGTGTCACGATCCACCAACCATGTCGGAGTGTTTGTACCTCGATCACGAAAGGTTGTAGGGTGTGATGATCTACCAACCAATTGATGGGGTTGGTAGCTCAACCACCAAGAGTGGTAAGGTGTGACAATCCATCAATATGATAGTGGTCTCTTCTTGCTCATGGATTATGTTCTATATAAGCATGGTTTACTACGTAACATCTCACATTCATGCCAAATTGTTACATGTTACTCATTGCCTATGCTTACGTGTTTTGATTATGTTATATCTTGTTGCATTGCATCCTACATATATAGTATATTTAAACATGCTAATGCATACTTTATGCCTACACGATGTCACTATATAGGAATTGGAGTCCCCACTTATCCATCCTCCTTCACATGGGTAGTACGACTTCTCTCAAGCTCTTTTGCGAGTCCTCCATTTTGGGGATGATGTTTATCATCTCATACTATATTTCAAGACTATCTTCTTTTATGTATATGTTGAGTATGAGGGTGAGCCTGGTAGCATGTCTTGGCCCCTGCTAAGTATCTATGTTTTAGAGGTGTTGTTGGACATGTTATGTACAATGCTTTGAGCTTTGACTCTCTCTTGAATCTTGATGTATATGATATGGAAGTTGTCCCTTAGCCCCATTGTTTATATTTACTATCTCTTATTGTATTTTATTACTTTTGCAAGCAAATGGGTGTAATGATATATTAATAGGCTTTCTTGGGGTCCCTTTAGGTTCCCCATGCACCATCTCACGTCTAGGCCCTAGGCTTAGGTTGTGACAAACTTTGTCTCAATGCATTAGGTTGTTAGATCCTCGGATTCCAATACACTGTGTTGATTAGAGTTGTATTCATGATTGTGTTTTGTACCATAACTATGGGTAACAACCTATGATACATTTTAGGAAATTTCTTCATGTTCTAAGTGTTGCTATAGATTTAAAGTATGGTTTTTCTCCACTAACGATTGTTCTTTGCTAAGCTAGATCATGCCTAACACAAGAGGAAGGAGAGCCCGCACACCCGAGGAGCAATCGGCTCCTGGAGAGCTTCAGGATGCTCTCATTTTGTTTGTATAAGTTGTGGCTAACCAATCCAACCAAGGGGCCCAATCCCATTATTTTCCTACGATGGCATCTCAGGTGAGAGATTTAATGAGTACGAATCTCTCAGAATTATATGGACCAAAGGTGAATGAGGACCCTTAAGAATTCATTAATAAGGTTTATAAGATTTTGGCTATCGTGGGCATGAGATCAAAGGATAAGTCAGAGTTGGCGGCCTACCAACTCAAAGGGATAGCAAAAATATGGTACAATCAATAGAATGAGGAGAAGGGGGTCAACAATGTGGTACTTAAGGTGGAGTTCAAGGGCTTTCCTTAATAGATTCTTCCCACTTGAGCTTAGGGAATCCAAATTGATGGAATTTCTAAATTTATGACAAGGTTTTATGAGTATGAGGGAGTATGCCCTAAAGTTCAACCAACTCTCAGAATATGTTCCACACTTGGTGGCTGATTTCGAGGTCTAGGTTGAATAAATTTGTGATGGGTTTTTACAACTTGGTGAGTGAGGAGTGCCAGTCTGCTATGTTTATTTGTGACATGGATTTGTCCCATTTGATGACCTATGATAAATAAATGGAGGAGGAGAAGTTGAGGAAGAGAAGGTATCATGAGGCCAAGAGGGCCCATTTTGATGGCAAGTTCCAAAGTAAAGGGTGGTCAGTTCCACCACGGCTAAGGGACTTCTCAGGCTTCTAATAGGGGGTTCGCCAATGTCTTCGCAATGACCCAAGGTGTTGGTGTTGTGGTTCCTAGTGATGTGTGTCCATGATGTGGTAAGGGTCATAAGGGCCCATGCTTGAAAGACACTAATGTATGTTATGGTTGTGGGGAATTGGGTCACAAAAGGCTGATTACACTCTTGATTGCAACAAGAGTAAGGATCTTTGTCCTCAAGGTTGGGGTGCCAATGTGGTTCCTATGGGTATAGGTGGCCGATAAGATAGTACCCCAAGGAACAATCCATTTTATTGCTTTCCATGGGAGGCAAAGGGTTGATAAGGTGCCCGATGTTGTTATCGGTATGTTAAAAGTCATTGATTTTTATGTGTATGAATTGATTGATCTGGGTGCCACTCTTTCTTTTGTTACTCCTCCTACTGCAAAAATGTTCTATGTTGTGCCTGAATTGTAGTGTGAGACATATGAGGTGTCTACTCCTATTGGTGCATCTATTGTTGCTAGAAAGGTCTATAGAAATTTTACCATTTGTATCTTGCATAAAATATTTCCTTATGATCTTGTTGAGTTGGACATGGTTGATTTTGACGTTATTCTCAGGATGGATTAGCTGCATGCATACTATGCTTCTATTGATTGTCGAAATGGTAGGGTGAAATTCCAATTCCCCAATGAACCTATCCTTAAGTGGGAGAGTTATAATGTTGTGGTCAATGGTAGGTTCATCTCTTGCATTAATGCCCTTAAGTTAATCTCTGAGGGGTATATTTATCATCTTGTGAGGGTTGGAGATATGGAGTTTAAAGTCCTTTCCCTATAGTCAATTATCATTGTAAATGAGTTCCTCGATGTCTTTCCAAATGACCTCTCCGGTGTTCCTCTCGAATGGGAGATAGATTTTGGTATATACCTCCCCCCGATACTCAACCCATTTCCATTCCCCCTTACCATATGGCCCCGACGGAGTTAAAGGAATTGAAGGATCAATTAAGGAACTTGTTGGAGAAGGGTTTTATTAGACCTAACCAATAACTTTGGGCTGCACCAGTGTTGTTTGTGAAGAAGAAAGATGGATCTCTTAGAATATGTATTGATTGTCGGCAACTTAATTGGGTTACCATCAAGAATAACTATCTTCTCCCAAGGATTGATGATTTGTTTGACCAATTCTAGGGGATAACTACTTCTCCAATATTGATCTTCAGTCTAGGTATCATCAAGTGAAGGTGACTGAGTCAGATATTCCTAAGACAGCCTTCCAGAGTAGGCATGCACATTATGAGTTTGTTGTGATGTCTTTTGGGTTGACCAATGCACCAACTATCTTCATGGATCTTATGAATAGGGTCTTTAAACTCTACCTTGGTTCATTTGTTATGGTCTTCATTGATGATATTTTGATGCATTCACATAGTGAGGAGGAGCATGTGGTTCATTTGAGGGTAGTATTGCAAAGATTGAGGGAAGAGAAATTGTATGCTAAATATAAGAAATGTGAATTTTAGTTAAAAGAAGTGTCCTTCCTAGGTCATGTGCTGTGGGGCTAGTATTAGTTTTGATCCTAAGAAGATGGATGTGATTACAAATTGGCCTAGACCATTGACCTTGTCGGATATTAGGAGCTTCTTGGGCAAAGCAGGTTACTAGCGGAGATTTGTGAATGGGTTATCTTCTATTGCTTCTTCTATGACAAAATTGATACAAAAGAAGGCTTAGTTTGTGTGGGCAAATGTGTGTGAAAGGAGCTTCGAAACATTGAAAGATAAGCTTGTGACTGCTCCTATATTGTCACTACCGAATGGGCTAGCTTCTTGAATTTGTTTGGGTTGAGTTCTACTGAAAAATTTTAAGGTCATAACCTATGCTTCTAGGCAACTCAAAAGTGCATGAAAAGATTTATCCTACTCATGGTCTTGAACTAGCCACCATGATATTTGCATTAAAGATATGGCGTCATTATTTGTATGGGGTGCATGTTGATGTGTTCACCGATCATAAGAGCCTCCAATATGTCTTCACTCAAAAAAGGTTCTTTACTTGAGGGAAAGAAGGTGGTTAGAGATTCTTAAGGATTATGACATGAGCGTGCATTATCATCCTGATAAGGCTAATCTTTATGGTGGATGCTTTGAGATTGGTGTTCATGGGTAGCCTAGCTCATGTTGGTGATAGTGGCAAAGGGGTGTCTAGGGATGTCCATCGGTTGGCTAGATTGAGGGTTTGGTATGAAGTAGTTGATAAAGTGGTTGTTGTTATTGTTGATGTTTCTAAATCTTAATTGGTTGAGGGAGTGAAAGCTAAGCAACATCTTGACCCCGATTTGTTGGAATTGAAGGCATTGATAAAATATGGTAAGATGGAGGTTTTCTCCTAAGGGGAAGATAGTTCCCTTAGGTACAAAGGTAGGTTGTGTGTGCCTTGTGTTGATAGCTTGAGGGAAAAGATTCTTGATGAGGCTCATGGTTCATCTTATTGTATTCACCCAGGGTCTACTAAGATGTATAAGGATTTGAGATAGGTGTATGGGTGGGGAGGCAAGAAGAGAGACATTGCTAAATTTGTTTTCAGTTGCCATAGTTGCCAATAAGTCAAAGTAGAACATCAAAGGTCGGGTGGCCTATCCCAAGAAATAGAGATTACTACTTGGAAGCGGGAAGAGATTAATATAAATTTTGTGGATGGGTTTCCCAAGACTAGAAAGAGTTTTGATTCCATATGGGTTGTGGTTGATAGGATAACGAAATCGACTCATTTTCTACTAGTTAAGACTACATATATTGTTGCAGATTATGCGAGGTTGTACATTCATGGCTTGGGAGGTTGCATGGGGTTTCTCTGTCCATCATATTGGATCGTGGTACACAATTCACTTCACACTTTTTGTGGTCCTTCGGAAAGGTCTTGGAACCAAGGTAAAGCTTAGAATGGTCATTCACCCTCAAATGGATGGCCAAGCCAAAAGAACTATCCAAACACTGGAGGATATGCTTAGGGATTATGTACTGGAGCTTAAGGATAGTTGAGATGATCATCTTCCATATATTGAGTTTGCATAAAAGAATAGCTATCATTCTAGCATCGGTATGGCTCTTTTTTAGGCTCTCTATGGTAGAGATTTAGATCACCGGTTGGGTAGTTTGAGGTTCTTGAGGTGGCTTTGTTGGGACCAGATCTTGTTATGGAGGCTCTTGAGAAGATTATGATGATTATAGAAAGATTGAATACGTCCCAAAGTCGCCAAAAGTCTTATGCCAATGTGAGGAGAAGAGATCTTGAATTTAAGGTTGGTGATTGGCTTTAGTTGAAGGTGTCAACCACGATGGGTGTGGTCCATTTTTGCAAGAAGGCCAAGTTAAGCCCTAAATAGGAGTTGTTATAGGGTGAAGATAAGTATTGGCAAGGTGTCCTACGAGTTGGATTTGCCTAGAGAAACGTAATTAGTTCATCCGGTCTTTCATGTGTATGTTGAGGAAGTGCGGGTGATCCTAATTCTATTGAGCCTCTTGATGTTGTGGGGGCAGTTGAAGAACACTTGACATATAAAGATGTTCTAGTAGACAGTTTGGATAGGCAAGTGAAGAGGTTGAGGAACAAGGAAGTTGCTTCTATTAAGGTCCTTCGGAGGAACCATAAGTCGAAGGTGCTACTTGGGAGGCCAACATAGAAATACAAAAGTGATACCCTTATCTTTTCCATCCTACTATATCCTAAGGTACCAATTCTATGTCTTCTATATGACTTCATGTTCTAGCCCTTAAGTCATTTGCATGTACTCATGTATATGTTTTCAAGGTTCATGGTGAAAATGATGTATTGAGTATGTTGATGCATTCTTGTTGGAGGTGATTTCTTTATGAATGCCCTTCTCATGTACATCTCTTTGACATTCGGGAAAAAATGTTTTCCCAAGGGGATATATTGAAATGACCCCAAAAAGTGCCCAAAAATATGCCTCGGAAGTGCCAGGAATTGTAATTTCTGTATATCTCAAAATTCATGTGTGATATTGAAAATCTGACTTAATATTCTTGTTCACGGGGTCAAATTGAGTGGAAAGTAGGTCTAAATCTGATGTAAGAGCAACCATAGCAAAATTTGAAAATCCCAAAAATGCGATTTCCAGAGAGGATCTGCACCCTTAGCACGATGCACCATGGGCACGCTACAGTGTATTTTGTGCACTATTTTTCTTATCCGGTCCAAGGCCTTTGGGTCTTGGGCCTAAGTGTTCCCATGGATGAAAATACATATACTTAGTCATATTTCACCCTCATATCATTCAAAACATTCCCTAGTACTTGCTCAAACACTTAGCCAAATATTTTACTCCTAAATTCAAGTCTCAAAACTCATTCGGATCTTAAGGTTCTCATTCAAGCTTCAAGTCTCCATTTCCAATCTTATGGTATGTGGGTTTCTTTCATGGGTTCCTTTCACAAATGATACCCAAGCTCTGTTTTGCCAAAAATTGTATGATTTAAAGTTGACTATGTTTTACTATGTTTTGAGTTATGAATCTAAGATCTATAGGGAGATTTGATGAAGCTTTTGATTTATATTGCTTGAGGGTGTTACCAAGTATTGATTGATGGTTTTATATTGGATTTCCTTGCATGATTTCATCCCTAAATTGCTTGATTATACATTACCACTACACCCCCCCATGTGTTTGATAAAATGTCTAGTTGTGGTTATCTTAAGGAATTGAAGGCCTTATGCATGTCCTATGAGTTGAATGACTATATGGTGATGAAATGAACTTATGTATACAGTTTTTTCCTATATAGTGTTGGAATGTGACCATGCCCTATTCGGGGGTTGTGCATCGGGTATCCATGTCGAGGGTTTGTACCTTGATAACCATGTCGAGGTGTTTTTAGCTTGATTACCATGTTGGGGCATTTGTAACTCAGTCACCAAGGGTAGTAGGGTGCGAGTATCCACCAACCATGTCGGGAGTTTGTACCATGGTCACCAAGGGTTGTAAGGTGCTACGATCCACCAACCAATTGATGGGGTTGGTACATCAATCACCAAGGGTGGTAGTGCACAATGATCTAGCAATATGATAGTGGTCTCTTCTCACATGTATTATGTTCTATATAAGCATGGTTTACTGCATAGCATCTCACATGCATACCATATTGTTATATGCTACTCATTGCCTATGCTTATGCATTTCGATTATATTACTTATCTCTTATTGCATTGCATCCTACATATTTAGTATATTCAAACATAAAAATGTATACTCTACGCCTACATGACGTCACCATGTAAGAATTGGAGCCCCACTTGATCATATTCTTTGGTGAGTCCTCCATTTCGGAGAAAATATTTATGATGTTATACTATGTTTCAAGACTATCTTCTTTTATGTATATGTTGACTATGACGGTGCGCCCCCCGCTAAGTATTGAAGTTTTAAAGGTATTGTTGGACATGTTTTGTCCTATGCTTTGAGCTTTGACTCTCATTGCACTCTTGATGTTTATGATATGGAAGTTGTCCCTTAGCCCCGTCGTTTTACTATCTCTTTTTGTATTTTATTGATTCCGCGACTAAGGATGTGTAATGATATGTTAAGAGGCTTGCTTGGGGTCCCTTCAGGTTCCCTGTGCGTCGTGTCATGTCTAGGTCGTAGGCTTGGGTCGTGAAACTCACAAGATTGTAAAGGCAACCGTTAGAAATCAACTTTTGAGATTTCAGACTAGAAATGAATCTGCCTTTGACCACCACATCATGACTTTCCCACTCAAGGATGGGCTCATTAAGGAATTGGAATTTAACGTTACAGGTTCTACAATCAATGGGGCATAATATGCATGTAACCAAGCCATCCCCAAAATGATATCAAAATCCACCATATCTAATTCACAAGGCAAGACTTTATGCAATATGAATAGGTGAAAATTTCTATAGACTCTTTTAGCTACAATGGACTCACTAATGGGGGTTGACACTTCATAAGGTTCACACACAATCTAGGATTCACATGAAGCTTTTTGGCAACAAAAGGAGTAATAAATGAAAGAGTGGCACCCGAATCTATAGATGCACGCACATCATAATCAAAAACTTATAACATACCGATGATGACATCGGGGACCTCATCCACCCTTTGCCTTCCTTTCAGAGCATAGAACCTATTTTACCTTGGAGCACCCCCTTGTTAGCCTCCCTTTGCCATTTGACCCACATTAGCACCTTGCCCTTGAGAACGACCATCTCTACCTTTGTTTTGAGCATGAGAACGATCAACAACCTATGACCCACATCACCACAACCATAGCAAGCTTTACAGTTTCTTAAACATGGGACACTATTGTTCCTACCACATCTTTGGCACTTAGGGTTAGACATTCCACTACCACCACCTTGGAACCTTGGATTATTATTTGCAAATCTATTATTAGAAGTATTGGAAGACCCTTTACCTTGGAACTTGTGGCTTCCAGGAAACCAGTCACACTTATAACATTAGAAACCACCCTCAAATCGAGCCCTCTTAGACTCACCACTTCTTCTCTTTCTATGTTTTCCCCCTCTAATTGTTCTCTATATCATGAGCCGAGAAAAATCCATATCATTCAGTAGTATGGTGGCACGACACTTTTTATTAACCAAGTCAGATACTTCCAACACAAATTTGTTCATTCTAGCTCTAGGGTCGGCAACCAAATGTGGAGCACACTTGGAAAGCTTGTTGAACTTGAGGGCATACTCCCTCACACTCATGGAACCTTGCTTAATGTTCATAAACTCCATCATCTTAGCTTCTCTTAAATAGATAGAAAAGAACCGGTTGAGAAATGCGAATTTGAACTCCTCCCAAGGAATTAAATGATTCATCTTTCCTCTCAAATTTCCATTGGGTAAACCAAACTGGAGCCACACCTTTCAGTTGGTAGGCCGTTAACTCTGCTTTCTCCTCTGAATTGACCCCCATGTTAGATAGCACTTTATACACCTCATCCATGAATTCTTAGGGATCCTCTTCCGACTTGGATAAATGGAACTCCTATGGGTTTATTCTCGTGAATTCCTCACCCTTAAGGTCAAAGTGGAAGCATGAGGGGCATGGGAACCTTGGTTTATTTGGATGTTCATAGCAAGAACCAACATTGTTATGGCATCCCCGAACTCTTCAAATGGCTACCTCTCTATCTTGAAGAGCTTGAGTAGCGGGAGGGGCCAGTTGCTCCTCGAGTGAACGGGCTCTCCTTAGTATTCCCCTTGGAATCGGCATGATCTAGAAGAAGCAAGAGCAATTATTAGGGGAAAATCGTTATAGCTACACCTAAACCACTATATAGATCATGAAAAAGTGAAACATTTCCTAAAACGCCTCATAGCCTCCCATTCATAGTTGTGGGGTGCTTTATAACCATGAATAAAACTCTATTTGATATGGCGTGTTGGATTTCCATGGACCATTAACAACCTAGTTCTTTGATACCAAGTTTTTCATGACCCAATCATAGGGCCTAGATGTGACATAGAGAATAGGGAAATCAAAGAGACCCCAAACAAGCCTTTTAGAATATCAATCACACATCCTTCGCCGCCGAAGGAAAATAAGCATCACAACTTATAATTAAAGGGAAGCGGGACTAAGGGAACTCTTGATATTTAATAAAGTAGTAAAGGAGACAAGCTCAAAGTATAATACATCATAGTATCCAACAACAGTTGTAGCTTTGAATGGAGCGGTGGCCAAGACACTTCCTGGGCTCACCCTCATAATAATAAGTATTCAACATAAGAAGGAGTCTCAACAAAGCATAAGAAGGATGATCAAGAGGAGCTCTTGTTCCTACATTGTGATATCATGTAGGCATAGAGTATGCATTAGTATATTTGAATGTATTATGTATACGGATGCAATGCAACTAAGGCATATTCCAATATATTAAAATTACATAACCATAAACAAGGGATATATAATCTCAACATGGCATGCATGATCAATTCTTATAATAAAACATTCTTGTAAAACATTCAAATTGCATAATACATAATACATGTGTGGGAAGAGAACTTAACCGACATAGACCAAGTAAGCTGCTAATTGGAATCCAAGGCATGTCACCCACTTTGTAAGGTGACTGAGGCATGTCACCCCCTCGAAAAGGTGTGGTCTACTTATCGTGGTAAACCATACAATGAATAATCAGAGGCATGTTACCCCCTCAACAAGGTGATCGAGTCATTTTACCCTCTTGATAAGGGGTGGTATAACAAGATGGATCCACTAGAAAGAAATAAGAAAGATCATGTATAATCC